>NQII01010027.1:42582-71661 GCA_002778355.1 Clitarchus hookeri
GGAGCGATACCACCGGGAATCGAACCCGGTTCACCTTGGTGGGATGCGAGTAGTCTGACCGCTACGCCACCACGGCCCCGGTAACGACGAAGGGAAAATAGTTCCTGTTTTAAACGCCGAACTTCGTGAATACTAAAATGACCTCTTTTGTTTATGTTTTTTATAATGCATACAAGTGTAATAATAGGGAAATTTATAAAAAAAAATATTTACTTTTCCAACAATTTCACAGTTTGACTCGACCGACGCGCGCATGAATACAGTGCTCAGGCCCATGGCAATGTAAATGTTAGATATGGCGGAAGAATACACAATATGTTTGCAAGTAGATTTCAAGCAGGGCTTTCAAAAGTCCTCAGTTTACCATGAACAGATAATTTGTGCGCGTACAGTATTTGCAGTAACTTTGCATCAGCTTGGGCAACTTTGAACCACCTTCCTATTTGATTACAAGCGGAGGCCTGAAGATTCTTCGCACTCCATTGTGCCATTTACAAAGAAAACTGTTGACTAGGAAGTTAAATACCAAGGTGGAGGCTGTACAGACTTCGTTTGAAAGGAAAATGTTCGATACAAATTTTCCCGAAAGTAATGTACTGTTTTCACATATACATTTAGGCTTGTTCGTAAGTCCCCCCCCCCCTTCCTCCTCCAAAACTAAGCTTCTGAAAGGCAGAGTTAATGAACCCTATAGGATAACAGGCAGACATAAAATAAAAAACATGGGGGTGATAATTAGCAAGCGGGACGACTTCTGACAGACTGTTAAATTATTTACTAAGAAAGTGACACCAAGACCGACGTCAGAACATCCCATTAAGTAAAACGTCACCAGCGAAGTTATTTACAAGTATCCCTCTTCGTATATTCACTCTGATCTCAATGCTGTTGTTCACGTTATAATTCTTGAATAACAGACGAATGGTTTTTTTCCCCCGGTAGAATGGTAAGTTTCCTGCAAACTGACTGCTCGTTTCTTTGATCCTACTATCGTCATTCAACGACGTATGAAGCGGCGATAGTGATTGTGGTGTAGCTACAATAGAATCATGTTCACGGTTATTTCCAACTTTTCTGAAGCCTTGCTAAAGTTATACTCCCAGNCGATTGTGGTGTAGCTGCGATGGCAGAATCATGTTCACGGTTATTTCCAACTTTTCTGAAGCCTTGCTAAAGTTATACTCCCAGGATATTCCTCCGCCTCATGCAAACAAAACTTAGGGCCAACGTGCCGCATTCATGCGCACTCAGTGTAATAACATTTCGCATACGAACTATTTCTTTCTATAGGCATTACCAACAAACTATTTTCTCTCCGTCTTTATTCAGATTCATAATAAATTCATATTTACAAAATAAAATTTTAATAAAAGTTCAATTTTACCAAAAATAAGGTACTCTTATGTTAACACAAGTACAAAACGCTTGTGATGTACGACTTATCTAGGAAGCAGTCAAACATTATGTGTTTGATTCAAGAAGTGTGAAGAAACCGCGAATATACTATTAAATGAGTTTGATTAAATAGTAGATGCTGCTGCGTTATTTTCGATTTTATGCATGTTATTGTAACCCCTAACGGTTATCGATTTGTGACATAAATTATGACCGCGTAATTTAACTACGTAAAAACACCGCACTTTTTATGCTAAGTTACACTTATCAATGACACGAAAATTTTAAACCACACTTTGCAAAAAAAAAATGTTTCCTTTTTCAAAAACTGCTAAGTAATTAGCAGGCGTCGGTGTGCAGGCAGAACCACTATTCATCGTTGAACGCCATTCGTCGCCTATCCACCAGTTGCCACTCTGCTTGTTCCCGGCAGAAGGTCACGTGTGCTCGGCGATGCTCAGGTCGTAATGGTAAGGGATGCCGCGATGACAGATTGCGCTGTGCCAGTCGCCTAGATGTGCTACCGGCCGACACAAGCATATCCCCAACTTCTCACGCAGTTACCAAGGTCTTATTCGGTGTCTTGCAACTATGAATGATGGAGGGACATGTATGCCCCCCCCCCCTAGCAGCACATCCGCGCAAGCAAACCGCATTAAACGCAAATGGGACACATGTCGGGCTATGGCGGAAAGTGTGGTAACCCTGGTTGGATTCGTACTATTCGTCCTCAAACCGTCGATACGATGTGGACGATGCAGTGAAGGTGAAGCCAGGCTCGTGGACAATCGAGGTTTGTTTTACTGGTGTCGACAGCGTACCGAGAATTGCACGAAATGTAATTTTAAAGTGTCGGCGAGACAGGGAAGTTTCGTTGGAGATTCGAATTTGTCGCCGGGCAAGATCATCGAATTGTGTTTACTGTGGTGCGTGATCAAGTATCCCCGACAGCAGACTATAATAAACGAACTTCAGTGCTCGGGCAAGACAGTCGTCGCCTGGTCGAATTTCTGCCACCAAGTGTTCATAGACTGGGTGTTAACTTACATGAAACGAATCGGTGGACCTGACAAAATAGTCGAGATAGACGAATCAAAATTGGGTAAGCGCAAAAACCGCAATGGACGTAACGTCCGCGTCCAGTGGGTTTTCGGAGGTGTGGAGAGAGGTGATCCTACAAAGTTCTTCCTGGTGCCGGTGGAAAAGAGTAACACCGCGACATTAGTGAAATGCATTCGTGACTGGATAGTGCCGGGCACGACGATAATTTCAGACTGTTGGCGAGCTTACAGCAACTTGGACATACACGGCTATCGTCACATGCAAGTAAATCACCGGAGGGAGTTTGCGTGCAGCGAAAAGAGTGGATTAGTAAACAACCGAAACAAATCAAAGTTGAGGCAGGGCGAGACTTTAAGAGTGCACACGCAAAACATCGAACTAAGTTGGTGTTCAGTTAGATACAGCATCCCGTGTTTTGGTAGACGGAAATAGTTGTGGGTTGGCCACTTGGCAGAATACATTTGGAAAAAAAAACCACCATTATGGGCAATGACTTCACTCTTTACCGATCCATGCAGCCTCCACGCACGAGGGGCCTCGGCAGGAAGCCGACAACCTCGGCGAAGGCAGTTCCTCTTTTCAATTGGTAAAACTAACTTTTTGCATTTGTAGAAAAAATAAATGGATAAACGAAAAGTGCTTTATATTTTTCATTTTCAAATACAGGCAATAGCGAATGAAAAAAAAAGTGTGCATGAGTAGCTGTTTGTGTCAATTAAAAGTGATAATGGCAGTAGTTGGTTTTCATGTTTAAAATGTTAAAGTGTTGAANCGGCGGGCCTGACAAAATAGTCGAGATAGACGAATCAAAATTGGGTAAGCGCAAAAACCGCAAGGGACGTAAAGTCCGCGGCCAGTGGGTTTTCGGAGGTGTGGAGAGAGGCGATCCTACAAAGTTCTTCCTGGTGCCGGTGGAAAAGAGTAACACCGCGACATTAGTGAAATGCATTCGTGACTGGATAGTGCCGGGCACGACGATAATTTCAGACTGTTGGCGAGGTTACAGCAACTTGGACATACACGGCTATCGTCACATGCAAGTAAATCACCGGAGGGAGTTAGCGTGCAGCGAAAAGAGTGGATTAGTAAACAACCGAAACAAATGAAAGTTGAGGCAGGGCGAGACTTTAAGAGTGCACACGCAAAACATCGAACAAAGTTGGTGTTCAGTTAGATACAGCATCCCGTGTTTTGGTAGACGGAAAAAGTTGTGGGTCGGCTACTTGGCAGAATACATTTGGAAAAAAAAAACCACCATTATGGGCAATGACTTCACTCTTTACCGATCCATGCAGCCTCCACGCACGAGGGGCCTCGGCAGGAAGCCGACAACCTCGGCGAAGGCAGTTCCTCTTTTCAATAGGTAAAACTAACTTTTTGCATTTGTAGAAAAAATAAACGGATAAACGAAAAGTACTTTATATTTTTCATTTTCAGATACAGGCAATAGCGAATGAGAAAAAAAGTGTGCCTGAGTAGCTGTTTGTGTCAATTAAAAGTGATAATGGCAGTAGTTGGTTTTCATGTTTAAAATGTTAAAGTGTTGAATGGCTGGCTGAGTATGGTGACTATGTTTAAAATGAAAGTGACTTGTTATTTGCACCAGTTTATGACCTTTGATCTTGTATTTGGTAGTAAGAGGGAGGTCCGTTTTGGACCTCCCTTGCCGATACATATCGTCTGTATAACAACGTGAAAGAGCCATCTCACAACTCGTGATTACTAATTGTTTAGAGTTTAAAGTGACTTGTTGTTTGCATCAGTTTAAAGTATTTGAATGTAAGATCGAATATGCAATAGGAAACTTTTAGCAACAAGTCACTCTCCACATTGGGATAGACCCCGAGAAACTAATGGGAAAAAATTACCAATTTCCAGTATACATCTTTAAAGTCTTGAATTGCTTGTTATTTGCATCAGTTTATGACCTTTGACTTTGTGTTTGGTAGTAAGAGGGAGTACTAAAACGGACCTCCCTTGCCGATACATATCTTTTCTATAACAACATTTAAACTTGGAAATTGATTCTTTCGAATGCATTTTCAAGTTGGGAATAACAAAACAGCACAAATCCTCTGAATAGTTTTTTAATTTTCCATAATCTTGCGATTCGAACGCCGATATATGTATGGAATTTTGGTTTTTACGATGAAAACACCAATGTTGTTTTGTACATTAATTAAAATACTATTCTTCGAATTTTTCCGAAAACACCAACTACTGAGAATGCATCTCATTTGATTTGCATTGACAATTGGCCAATTTTGTTTTTTTATCCGTTCCAGGGTAACGTCTGAAACTCGATATTTAATTTTGCTAACTGCGGTTCAACTAGAAAAAACAGGGGTTTTATATATTATGTTCTTTTTCTTTCAATAATTTTTTTTCATCATTTATTTAAGAATCTTTCGAAATCAAAATTAATTTTGAACGTTAACCACAACAAACAAAAAAAATTTCAAGTGGCAAAGTTGAGGTAAATCACACTAAAAAAAGTGACATAATCTTGAGGCAAATTTGAGCATTGCCTCAACTTTGCCTCGCGATTATGCCATAATAAAATGATACGAGATAAACTTGAGGCCAAGTTGAGGCAATTTCACAATTGCCTCAAGACCTACATGAGGCAAAGCTGAGTCTGCCTCAATTCTCCCTTAATTATTAATCTATTTTTGTGTATTGGCCAGTGATACGAATAGACTGGTTTAAAGAAAAATATTCGATAAGAACACCATCATTTTTATGTCCAAAATTGTCGACTGTAAAGATAGCATCTGAAACGATACCTAGGCCCTTCTTAGCCAAGTTTTTCATAGGCAATACCAAAAGATTTGTCAATTTGGTCACGAATATCAGATGTAAGTTTATTAACTAAGTCAGTTTTCCATAACAGCATACCTCGAGTTTAAGAAATCGTTCTGAAAAATCAACCAAATAAGTTATTTTTTAACAAAATTTATTTTTAAACTCGCAGTTATCACTTAAAATGTATTTAAGATTTACAGTGTCACCACAGGTAAAAACCGTCATATGAAAATTTAAATCATCAACTAACCAATGTTGCTTATCAATTTTATTCTAAACCCGTGACACTAAAACATCTATCGGTGAGCAAACAAATGTACTATGATCATTTTCAGTGATTTTAATTGCATGCATCATAAGAGGAAAAAATATGTTTCAAGATTTAATTGNAATGTACTATGATCATTTTCAGTGATTTTAATTGCATGCATCATAAGAGGAAAAAATATGTTTCAAGATTTAATTGAATATATATTCAATTTTTTTTTGGTGATGTTGAGCCAAATGGACCGAGATAGGAGAAGTTAAATACTTATTAATTTTACCTTATAATACAATGATGGTAAATTATAACAAGAAACTATTAATCCTACTCCCGAAATAAGATAATAATAATAAAAACTTAACTCAAATCAAAGAAATCAACGATACTTGCAGAGGGCAGAGATTCGAAAAAAAACTATAACGTCTAAATCTTCAACATTTTTAAAAATACTTAACAATAATAAAAATGAAATAGAGTATCTATTTAATGATACTATTCCCACACAATATTCAACTGTGCAAATCATCAATAGATTACTGGAACCAGGAATAATCAGAATCTAGCGCTAAGTATTTATACCCCATAAAAAACGAAAAAAAAAAAAAAAAAAACAAATCTTGCTTTGAGAAGGCTCTTTTGTGTTGTTATAAAGAAGATATATGTTGGCAAGGGATGTCCAATTTGGTACTCCCTCTTACTATCAAACACAAATAAAGCCTTCTGATTGTTTGGAATGTTTTGCCCACTAGCGCATGCGCATTCTGGTGGTCAGTTTTTGAAACTAAAAAAAGTTGGGATTCCCCATCATAAATTTAATTATAATATGAGTTGTAGTTGTTTAAAAAAAAATTAAAAAACCCTGGCGACTTTAATTGTAGAGAAAAACTCGAAGAATTCTCTTTAACAGTTCTACAATAGTTGATGTTTGTGTTGCAAATTTCTACCTTCCCCCTTCTAATTTGATAAAGTTCTCTTGTTTTGTGTTGCAAATCTCAACTGTTTTTTTCTTTTAGAGTTTCAAAAACTTGCAACCAGAATGCGCTACTGTGATAAAACTTTCCTTGCATGTAAGTTTAGTAAGTCCAATCATTGATAATATATCCTATATTTGTNAATGTACTATGATCATTTTCAGTGATTTTAATTGCATGCATCATAAGAGGAAAAAATATGTTTCAAGATTTAATTTAATATATATTCAATTTTTTTTTTGGTGATGTTGAGCCAAATGGACCGAGATGGGAGAAGTTAGATACTTATTAATTTTACCCTNAAGATTTAATTTAATATATATTCAATTTTTTTTTTGGTGATGTTGAGCCAAATGGACCGAGATGGGAGAAGTTAGATACTTATTAATTTTACCCTATAATACAATGATGGTAAATTATAACAAGAAACTATTAATCCTACTCCCGAAATAAGATAATAATAATAATAAAAACTTAACTCAAATCAAAGAAATCAACGATACTTGCAGAGGGCAGAGATTCGAAAAAAAAACTATAACGTCTAAATCTTCAACATTTTTAAAAATACTTAACAATAATAAAAATGAAATAGAGTATCTATTTAATGATACTATTCCCACACAATATTCAACTGTGCAAATCATCAACAGATTACTGGAACCAGGAATAATCAGAATCTAGCGCTAAGTATTTATACCCAATAAAAAACGGAAAAAAAAAAAAAAAAAAAAACAAATCTTGCTTTGAGAAGGCTCTTTCGTGTTGTTATAGAGAAGATATATGTTGGCAAGGGAGGTCCGATTTGGCACTCCCTATTACTATCAAACACAAATGGAGCCTTCTAATTGTTTGGAATGGTTTGCCACTAGCACATGCGCATTCTGGTGGTCAGTTTTCGAAACTAAAAAAATGTTGGGATTCCCCGTCATAAATTCAATTATGATATGAGTTGTAGTTGTTAAAAAAAGTTTTTAAATCCCTGGCGACTTTAATTGTAGAGAAAAACTCGAAGACTTCTCTTTAACAGTTCTAGAATAGTTGATGTTTGTGTTGCAAATTTCCACCTTCCCCCCTCTAATTTGATAAAGTTCTCTTGTTTTGTGTTGCAAATCTCAAGTGTTTTTTTTTTTAGAGTTTCAAAAACTTGCAACCAGAATGCGCTACTGTGATAAAACTTTCCTTGCATGTAAGTTTAAGTTCAATCATTGATAATATGTCCTATATTTGTGACTTTTTTTTAAGTTACAATATGATTAAAAAGACAGAAAAGGAAAATGCTGCAGGTTGTCGTTCCGAAGAAGAGGAATTTTCAGTGGAAGAAATCCTTGACAGGCGTTTAAAAAATGGTACAGTGGAGTATTATTTGAAGTAGGAAGGCTATTCTTTGGTTGATAATACGTGGGAGCCAGAAGAACATTTAGAGTGCCCAGAATTATTAACTGCCTTCGAAGAGAAGTGTAAGAAAAAGGAGGAGGGGGAGGGAAGAAAGAAGGAGAAGACATCAGCAAAGAAAGAAGACACTACTAAAAAGCGGAAAGCAACTTTAGATGAGAAAAAAACGTCGAAAACAGCAAAGAAGGAACTGCAAGGTTTCGCCCGCGGTTATAGAAATTGAAATAATTTACAACACAAAAAAAAAANAAAACAGCAAAGAAGGAACTGCAAGGTTTCGCCCGCGGTTATAGAAATTGAAATAATTTACAACACAAAAAAAAAAACTATAAATAGAACATTTTTAAAATGCCTCCTTGCCGACATATATTCATTTAAACACTAACAATTAGAAAAACACAATTAAAGTTAATTGCGAGAGATTTTATCAAACAACTGCAACACCTAACACAATTAGGAATCTCAATTTAATTCAGAGTTTCGAAAACTTGCAATTAGAATGNAAACAACTGCAACACCTAACACAATTAGGAATCTCAATTTAATTCAGAGTTTCGAAAACTTGCAATTAGAATGCGCTAATGTGATAAATTCGCTGCCAACTTAACTGAGAGCCTGCATGTGAGCGTGTAATGTAGCGCGTGTGTAAAGGTTGTTCACAGTAAACTGAACACTTTTGAGGACCTAGTTACTTCTTCTTCCTTTCAGCCATTTTCAATCCTTTTAACCACCTTTTTAAATAAATATTGCCACGTAAGTAATAAATATAGTTTGTATATTCCACCGCACTCAAAATATAACGTCTAAGGCTAGAATGTAATATATTTATTTACTTTTATTCCAAAATAGAGGGCTTTCAGAAGGGCTTACTTTACAGTGAACAGCCTATAGTTATGGGCATTGGGCAGTGATTTTCTACAAAGGTTGATTTCAAAAGTCCTCACTTTACCATGAACAGCTTATGGTAACATTGTTGCAATTCGACGAACTAGCGGCCCAGTAATAGGGCATGACTTGCTGTGTGTGTGGGGACCTTTCCCTACATTTTAACTAAGATAAATATGTGACTCTGAGAGACCTTTGTCTTGGTAATGTGAGGTATACGATATCAGAACGGCCACGAGTATATAAAGCGTATAACAACTTACTGCACTCAATGGCGCTTCGCAGATAGTCTGTGCTGTGCCATTAGAATGACTAAGGTATTTTTCATAGTTAAAAAACTAAATAAACAGTATACTTTATAATTAAGCTGTAGGCCTAAAATTTAATGTGTGTAACAATTATCTTATTTCGTAATTCAAGCCACTAAAAACGCACTTAATACGTTGTATGAAATTAAAAAGGAAGTGGGTGTTTATTTACTTGTATCTTTGCTTTTGACATTTTTTTTTTAAAGTTCGTTGACTGAAATCAAAACGGAAACATGTGTATATTTTTATGCATGCTTCTCCAAAATTGGTTAAACTCAATACTTGGCAACTGGTATTTCTAGTTACATTTTTTTCTGTGAAATTTTTGCATTAAGCAATATAAATCTACTTGACTAGACTTAGGTTTTGAGTCAATAAAATGGAAAAAATTTCTAAGTTATACTGCTTAAACCTTACTGCTTAACATTTTAATTGTGTTATCCGTCTAACCTCATGGATGCTACAAACCAATGAGATCAAAGTTGTAATCCATTGACGTCCTTTTTCACTTATATCTAAGAGTACGTTAAATGTATTTCATAAAATTTTATTAGGTAATGTTTGGTGCTCACTTATTCCAGTGCGCCACTGATTTTGTTTTCATACTTGTGCTCTTTCTTTTTATTAAAATATTCTGCCGTCTAACACAGTATTTGATTTTTTTTCTTTCCGCCCGCTAAGACAGCCACCCGGGAAGGTACCTTCTCAAGCCCGCGGCTCGTTGGTAAGCTGACTTCACGTTACCTGTCAGCCCACGTCATGACCACATGGACAAAGTCAGCACACGGAACGTACTGCCTGTCATTTCCTCTCGATGTTGGCTCGCACATACACTGAAGAGCCAAAAAACTGGTATAGGCGTGCGTATGCAAATAACAGAGGTATAGAACCAATCAGAGTAACGCGATGCGGTCGGTAGCTAGATCGGTTACTGCTGCTACGATGGCAGGTTATCAAGATTTAAGTGAGTTTGAACGTGGTGTAATAGTCGGCGCTAGGGAGATGGGACATAGCATCTCCGAGGTAGCGATAACACTTGGATGTTCGCGGACGACCATTTCACGAGTGTACCGTGAATATCGGGAATCTGGTAAAACATTACATTTTCGACATCGCTGCGGCCGGAAAAAGATCGTGAAAGAACGGGACAAACGACGACTGACGAGAATCATTAAACGTGACAAACGTGCAACCTTTTCTCAAATTGGTGGCGCGGATTGGATTTGTGGACTGCCCTGCAGGATTCATGTTGTGAATTGCCTCCTGCATACCTTCAGACATTGGTCGAGTCCATGCCACGTCGTCTTGCGGCACTTCTGCGTGCTCGGGGGGCCCTACACGATATTAGGCAGGTGTACCAGTTTTTTTGGCTCTTCAGTGTATATCACGGAGGAGTTTGCTCTGTCGATTACGTACACCAACATTATGAAAACTTACGGAGCTGGCTCGAGGTAATGGCAAGACTGCTCAACGGCTCGGCGAAGAACTTTCTACCGAGTCGTTGAACTCGAACGCCGCATCTCAAGTAGTTTCTTCAGACTTAACCACGTCTGAAGGTGTGGTCTGTTCGCGGTACCTTCACACTTTCTTAATCAAGCCTTTCAAAAATCACCCACATAACGTGCTTAATTGTTTCCTAAATATGCCATGCATCAGAAGCGTTTTGCACTTCTGTTAACATAAAGTTAAATTGAACTTTCACTTATATTTAAACTACAACTTATATAAAATCCTTTGGAGAAACTGCCCTCTGAAATATAAATTTTTTAAACCTGCTACAAATGAGTGAATTTGCTTGATTTAACGGAGATTCCTACTGATTCTTAGTAAATTACTCTGGCCTGCCACAATAACCCTCAGTGCGTCCCACTGATTCGCCGGTAGATGACAACTCATTAACTGAAGTTTCAGAGAGAACAATTACATTGATTGAAATTACTTATTCAGATTTTAGTGTGTCAGTCATTCACAGCAGAAAAAAATTCGTACTTATACGAATCTCTTTTTCGACCAAAGTGCCAAGATAATTTTTGTAATGNTCATTCACAGCAGAAAAAAATTCGTACTTATACGAATCTCTTTTTCGACCAAAGTGCCAAGATAATTTTTGTAATGTTGCAAGTTTCTTAGAACAAAGTTCACGACAATTTGTGATGCGAAAGTATACAGGCACTGTTTATTTTAACAACTAAAAGCTGTTCACGGTAAACTGAGCACTTTTGAAAGCCCCGCTTAAGATCTACTTGCATGCGCATTGAGTATTCTTCCGCCATTTGTAAAATTAACACTGTCGTGGGCCTTAGCACTGTATTCATGTGTCAGTCAAGTAAAACTATGAAATTATTAGAAAAATTAATATTTTACAAACTTGGTCATTCTTATATCTATGCATTAAAAATTACAGAGAGAAAACTAAATATTTTCAGTATTCACGACTGTTTACATAAAACTTTTAATTAAACGTTAAGACAAATGGAACTACTTTCCCTCCATCATTACCAACTTTACAGAACGCTTGCCAGTAAAATATGTGCAGCTAGGAGCAGTGAATTTTTTTTTTAAAGTTGATTTCAAAAGTGCTTACTTTACGGTTAACAGCCTATAAGCACTGTAAATTATGGAGATACATTATTAATTTAGTACGTTCGATAAATACCAGTGTTGTAAACACGCTCTAATTTACTTGTAATGGTACAAAAATATTGCAACTAGCTTCCAAGGAATTTTTTTTATAAAACGTGCAAGAATTCCTTCCTGTGTTGTTAACTGCACGTGGACTTAAAAAAAAAAACAAGTATCTGTGGAAGTACGTGGGCATGTATTTGCTTCTGTTTTCTTCCACCAGCCGTGGCTGTTGTTGAGTTGTTGGGACACCGTGGCACGGCGCTAACTGGTGCGTAGTAACGTGAGCTAACCTGCTTAGCGACACGCGGCTAACAGCTGAGAATCGCGCAGGTAACGTAGGAATTACCACCTCGCTCTTCTCGCAAGATTAGTAAACAAAAACACCCCGTACAAAGCACGTCGTATCTGAAGGCGATTTACTCGCGATTGGAGAAGAGGCCGTCAACGATTTTCATAATGCTTATTCATCACCGTAAGGATTTATTTATAAATTTGCCACATCTGTGTATCCGTACGAAGGGTAAATTATTTTCCCCATTCGTCGATACATCAGCGGCATCGTCCGACACGATTCCCACTTGCGGAAATCCGGGAGCGACCCCGCCGGGAATAAAGCCCAGTTCGCCCGGGTGGGAGGCGTATAGTCCGTCCACTGCATCACCGCGGCCCCTGCGTAGAGAATATCCCAACTTGAATACTAATGACGTTCAATATTTCTATAGGCTGTTAACGGTTAAGTGAGCACTTTTGAGGCCCTAGTAACTTTTTCCCAATCAACTATTTTTTATCCTTCCACACTTTTTAAAAAATAAATATTGCTATGTAAGTAATAAACACATNTTTTTCCCAATCAACTATTTTTTATCCTTCCACACTTTTTAAAAAATAAATATTGCTATGTAAGTAATAAACACATTGTATTTATTTAACAGAACTGGAAAGTTAACGTCTAGGGCTACAATAAAAATATATTTATTGACTATTATTCCAAATGAGAGGGCGTCAAAAAGTGCTCACTTTACAGCGAATAGTCTATATAAGGTTGTTCACGGTTATTTGAAGCACTTATGAAATCAACATTTGAAAAATATCACTGCCCCTATCCGCATGTATTTTAACGGGCACGCCAACTGACAAGCGCTTAGGTAAGTTGGTAACGATGGAGGGAAAGTAGTTCTACGTCTTAACGTCGAATTATAAGTATTAAGTAAACATTTATGAATAGTGAAATTATATATTTTGATTTCTGTATCTTTTAAATACACCTAAGCTTAATGATTAGCAGATAAGTAATTAGTTAANTTTTTCCCAATCAACTATTTTTTATCCTTCCACACTTTTTAAAAAATAAATATTGCTATGTAAGTAATAAACACAGTGTATTTATTTAACAGAACTGGAAAGTTAACGTCTAGGGCTACAATAAAAATATATTTATTGACTATTATTCCAAATGAGAGGGCGTCAAAAAGTGCTCACTTTACCGCGAATAGTCTATATAAGGTTGTTCACGGTTATTTGAAGCACTTATGAAATCAACATTTGAAAAATATCACTGCCCCTATCCGCATGTATTTTAACGGGCACGCCAACTGACAAGCGCTTAGGTAAGTTGGTAACGATGGAGGGAAAGTAGTTCTACGTCTTAACGTTGAATTATAAGTATTAAGTAAACATTTATGAATAGTGAAATTATATATTTTGATTTCTGTATCTTTTAAATACACCTAAGCTTAATGATTAGCAGATAAGTAATTAGTTAATTTTTGTAATAATGTCACAGTTTCACTTGAACGGCGCATGAATAAAGTGATCGGGCCCATTGCAATGTTAATAGTACATTATGGCGGTAGAATACACAATGTGCATACAAGTAGATCTTATTGCAAGCAGGGCTGTCAAAAGTGCTCAGTTTACCGTGAACAGCTGTTATACTTGTAGCCTGTGACGTGGTATTATTTCCATACACTGTATAAGTTAAAAAACTCAAATTACAGTCTCTTGATTTATAATGGCATCAGGTGACACCAGAAGGTTTTTTTTATTAACAAGTATGATGTATCTGTGACTTTTTGTTTCCAAATGTGAACTGGGTGCTTTTATATGTAGAAATAGTTAGTTTCTAACACAATACGTGTGTTNTGACTTTTTGTTTCCAAATGTGAACTGGGTGCTTTTATATGTAGAAATAGTTAGTTTCTAACACAATACGTGTGTTTTAATCTGTGTAATCAATTTTTTTTGACTAAAAACGCAAAACAAATGCACGAAAAACATCTGCGCCGCAATTCATAAGCCAGGCGGAGTGTTTAAGATGCTGTATCACGCCTTATACAGAAACTACTCGTTTTAGTGTCATAACGCAAGAATCAGGGTCATTATTGAAAATGTTTCATTATAGGAGCATTATATTTAATATTTCTATGCAAATTGTTGTACCTGGTCGTTAACAGGTGTTCCATGGTTGTCATTAAAATGCGAGAATAAGTTAAAATGCAAAATTTTGTATTAAGTTATTTGGTGCATAAATATGAATTACTAGTTCATATATTATGTCCGTAATGGCGGGTGACATGGGCTTTTAAAGATGGACTCACACGTCCAGGCAGTGGTCACGTGATCTTCAACCAATCGCAGGGCAACATTTTTTATCCGTCCAACTGTCAAATATTTCCCGAACTTCAACTTTCGACGGACGGAAAGATGGGCCACCGCCTCCTGACGACATTCCGTAGACGTGAATAATACGCACTTCGAAAGAAAGTGCAAGGCGGTGGATTTGTGTTTATTCATATTTGTTGGTATATTCAGGTAATTTTAAATGCAACAAAAGTTTAATATAAATTCTCATCACGTGGAAATATTATTTCCCACCGAAATTTTACTGTCTAAAACATTNTGCAACAAAAGTTTAATATAAATTCTCATCACGTGGAAATATTATTTCCCACCGAAATTTTACTGTCTAAAACATAATTTGTAATCGAAATATATCTCCAACTAAAGAAATATCACAATGTTAAGTTGTCACACTGAAATTTTGAGGTGCAGAATGATCAACGGACGACGGATTGTTGTGGATCGCTTACAACCGACGGAAGGAAACACAGACGGATGACTGACTGACGAGTGCGACAANTGCAACAAAAGTTTAATATAAATTCTCATCACGTGGAAATATTATTTCCCACCGAAATTTTACTGTCTAAAACATTATTTGTAATCGAAATATATCTCCAACTAAAGAAATATCACAATGTTAAGTTGTCACACTGAAATTTTGACGTGCAGAATGATCAACAGACGACGGATTGTTGTGGATCGCTTACAACCGACGGAAGGAAACACAGACGGATGACTGACTGACGAGTGCGACGANGACGACGGATTGTTGTGGATCGCTTACAACCGACGGAAGGAAACACAGACGGATGACTGACTGACGAGTGCGACGAATGGTTGAGTCCACCCTGAAAATACGTAGCCCCGCGGGTTTCCTGCTCACAGCCATAAGGGCGACAATACCACGCGCGACCAGCGGCCCATCGCCCCTACGCGCAAGGCGCTGAACTGGCGTGTGGTGCTTCCGCTATTACGCTTTCCTGTGCAAATGAGATCTGTAGCAGCGGGATTGCATTACACGCGACGAGAGCCCACAGATTCAACTACGACTTTACCGTTTTATTTTTCTTCTACCTATTAAGGAAACCGAGCAGGGAAGCTCTAAAAATGCGGTTTTTGGCCATTTTAACGATATTTCCTCTTAATGTTAGAATAAACATAATATTATAAAAACAAAACTGTACGGGCTTAGATAATTGATTTTTTATATTTATTTATTTTTGGCAAAAAGTCTCATTCCCACGACATTTATTTGCTGAGATACGCGGAAATACGCAAACAATGAATGTACAGAAAGTAGGTCCTGACTACTAACTGTTAAGGGCGCATGGGACATACATTAACGCTATTGAGTTTAATCCTATTTTTAAACTTGGGTAATCGAGTTATGGGCGCCATTATGGCGGCTGGTCTCGACCGCTCTCTATAAAAAATAATCCTAAGTTACAATTTTATGGAAGCCG
The DNA here is from genome assembly GCA_002778355.1 of Clitarchus hookeri. Lineage (NCBI taxonomy): Eukaryota > Metazoa > Arthropoda > Insecta > Phasmatodea > Phasmatidae > Clitarchus > Clitarchus hookeri. Next base: position 58,376 of record NQII01010027.1, read on the forward strand.
AGGGGAGAAAAACTAAGAAAGTGCAATCCTTCAGAATTGTTTTTACGAGCTCTGAGGGTGGTGTAGTTCTGTTATGTTATCCCGGCGCTAGATATTATGCCAAACAAATGCACCAGTTGCAAAATAGTTGCTCGTAAAGTTGGAAAAATCCCCGTTATCTAGCTAGAATTACCCCTTTCCAGTATTTCTATGTTGGTTTCAAAAAATATGTAGAATTCAGTTGCCATGTTTGGAGTTAACGTATGTCCTATGCTCTCTTACACTCTGTGTGTATATATACATACATATGNAATTCAGTTGCCATGTTTGGAGTTAACGTATGTCCTATGCTCTCTTACACTCTGTGTGTATATATACATACATATGTGTGTGTGTGTGTGTGGATGTAGAAACCATATAGACCAGGGGTACTCAAACTGCGGCCCGCTGGCCCATTCTTTGTGGCCCGCGCTCGCCGGCTTCAGTAGATACAAGTTACCAAATTATTATTTTTAGGGTGCCTGTTACAACAATAAAAAAGCAATACGTAATACAAATTTATTAAAAGTTAAAGTTGCTGATGAAACTAGACAATATTTTTCATTATTTTGTTATAATCCGACTCCCCTGTGTTGCATGCAATTCTCATAATCTCGTCGAGGTGTTTGTCAGTCAGGCGACTTCTGTACATATTTTTGATATACTACCTCCGTCCGCCATCTCCGTATCGAACGAATAAACAAACGACTTGCAAGACGATACACGACACTCTGAATTTTAAAAGTCATCGAATTACCTACCAACTATTAGTTCACAAATATTATTACGTCAAGTGTCTTAAGTGCGGCCTGCGGCGGTCTTAGTTTTTCTTAGTATGGCCCCGTAAATAAAAGTCTGAGTACCACTGATCTAGACGGTTAAAATAGGAACAGCCATCTGATGGGTTGTATCTAAATACTGTTAACAAATATAGTAATACCAACAGAACTGTTTGTTGTATTCATGTCTGCGATTGCATTTGCTATGTATATATGATATTGTAGAGCACCACGTTTCAATAGGCTATTCACGGTAAAGTGTGCACTTTTTAAGGCCTTCCCAGCAAACATAATAATAAAAAAAATTATGTTTTATTGTCGCCTAATATGTTAACTTTTGAAATCTCTGGAATGTACACACTGTGTTTATTACCCACATGGCAATTTTTGTGTCAACAATTTGCGATAGGATACAAATGAGCTTGAAAGGAACTTTACAGCATGGCCTTAAAAAGTGTTCACTTCACCGTGAACAGCCTATGCCACAAAAAAAAAACAGATAGTACCTCCAACATAACAACTTCAACAATATTTGCATTGTTCCCACAACAACTAGGGTTGTGATAGCCTAAGAGAGAATTCTGTTGCTGGTACCCTCAAACCTGATTACTGTTTGTTATTTGGTCTTTTCCCTGTAGGTCTCCTACGTCGACCATTAATACTGTGCATCCTATTTTTCCAAGGCATTGTGGAATATGTAATATAAACACGACTACCTTTATGACACATTAGGTTAGGTGAAATTATGTTAGGTTAGGTTCGGTTAGGTTAGGTAGGTCGGTTTTGGTTACCACAGGTTGAATAATTATTAACAGTTTGTTGAGGGTGGTGGGCTGCGTGAGTAATATAAGGTGTGTATTGTTCCTGCATTATTTAATGTCATTAACAATTATTCATCGGTACATTAGATGAGCTCTCTGTGAATGCAGTTTATCTTTGTTATTTTTTCCTTTGCAGTTTTATGTGGCAATTAGTGGTTAGGTTAGGTTAGGTTAGGTCGGTTTTGGTTACCACAGGTGGAATAATTGTTAACAGTTGGTTGAGGGTGGTGGGCTGCATGAGTAATACAAGGTGTGTGTTGTTAGTGCCGGAGGACTTGTGACGGCCGTGGCGCCGGTTGTGATCGACTTCGACGGGCTGTGGGTGGGCTGGTCTGGCCTCCTGGGCATGGACGCCTCCGAGCCCATCCCCGAGTCCGACCCCAGCGACAAGGCGCCAACCGCCGGCCTCAAGTCCCGCCAGGTGAGCCAACCTCGCCACCTCTCCGACCCTACACCTCCTTTCCTTTCCGTCAAGCACTTCATACAATGCACGGATGCGCAAGTAAACGCACGCGGAACACGTCAACGAGCTTCAGCTATTTTACAATACCCAGAAACGTACAGTTCAGCAACTTACGAAATAAAAAATACTCAGCTGTTTGCAAATTACAAATATAAGTTCAATGATGTATACATTATACAGGATGATTCTAAAACCATGGGACAAACATTGAGGGGTGGTAGAGCTCACTAAAACAAACAATTATTGTATAGGAATATATGGGCGGAAGTGACGCGTTGAGGCACAAACACAATAACATAACACATTAACGGAAACATAAAATGTTCGTTAGCAGCATACTTAACGAGTGATTCCGTACAGAAAATGTTAAAACAGTTGCTGGAAATGCATCCACCAACAGTCACGCATGCTTGGCGACCTCTACATATGGCGTGATTGGCTGACAATGGTGGCGTGCGTGAAATACCAGGCGTATTTGAATCTGTTCGCCAATCACTCCACCGACGCTACCAAGCTTGCATTACTGTCGGTGGTAGCAATTTTGAGCAATTATTATAAACATTGCTGTAAAAAGGCATTTAGCGGCGACGTTGTAAATAAACAATGTGTTGCATTTCATGTGTTATTTTTGTGTTTGTGCCTCAACGCGTCACTTCCGCCCATATATTCCTATACAATAATTGTTTGTTTAAGTGAGCTTTCTACCCCTCAATGTTTGTTCCATGATTTTAGAATCATCTCGTATTTTTTTGTATTTTTACAGTGTTTAACATTGCGTAAAAACTACTGCCGAAACAAAAATGATAATAACAACGGCAAATCCATGCACGTATTGTCTTGTTTGCCACAACGGCCACGAAAACGAATGTCAACTAACCAAAAACTCGATACCTATCGACTACGCGGATTTACGGACACGGGAGAGTTGGGAGTTGCCCAGCTCTCTTACGTGCGTCCGTACGTTATCCGCATCCGCATGCATATAACTGTAGATTGAACACGAAGTGTGTTAACGTGCTCCACTTCCGTGATCCGTCCGCATCCACATCCGTGTCATTGTAGAACGGGCTTAATTGGTTTTGCCGTGGTAAAGGCTGTTCACGGCAAAGTGAGCACTTGTGAAAGCCCTGCCTGAGATCTACTTTTATGCACACTCCGTGTACAACCGTCATATGTAAAATTGGCAATGCCATTGGCCTGATCACTTTATTCATGCGTGGGTAAAGTAACATTGTGAAATCATTAGAAAAGTAAATATTTTGTTATTAAATCTCACACTTATGTGTATTAAAAATACAGAAAGTAAAAAAATAATCTCAACGATTCTCAAATGTTTTCTTAACACTTTTAAATCCAACAATAAGGCGTGGAACTACTTTCTCTCAGTCGTTACCAACTTTACAGTGCGCATACCAGTCAGTGAACCCGTTGAATACAGCCATGTTGGTGAAAGACAATGTTCAAAGGTTGATTTCAGAAGTACTCACTTTACAGTGAACAGCATTTAAAGACTGCAATCCACTTTTTCGTCGGAAATTATTCATTGATAGATCCACCAGTGGTTGGTACATCGGTGTACACTGGTTGAGGCATTTTTTTTCGAAAAATCAGGTTGATTTTTAACGGTATTTCCGTCTGCTTTCAGACGCAAATTAATGTCTTTACACACAATTTCTAATGTTTTCATCCCCCATTTGTAAAACTCGACATCCGAATTACTTTTGTTTATTTTTGAATGCTTGGAAATTACTAGATGAGGGTGAGTTTTATTTTCCAGCGAAATCGTTTGAAATTTCATGTTGATGTTTTGGTGCATATCCACCAGATCAACCGAATTTTCAGGCCGGTCGAACTAGTGGATGAATCGGTTTAACCGGATACAATCGAAACAGTAGTTTTCGAACGTCCGGTGTACGTCGCTGGATGCACCGGTGAATTTTCGAATACGCGAGATGTGAGCACTTTGAAACCTTCCCCCGCCATATTGGATTCTTGGATTTTCTAGCTTGCTTTTGTTTTCGAAAAGAAAATTCCGAAAGTACCCTATGCCCAACTGGCTATTGACTTTACGCAGCAGTACAGGCATCACGAGCGGTACTACGAACTCGTAATTACATCACGATATTAATTCTGTGAATGTAATGTTTAAATTTATTGCAAATCAAGGTGGGGTTTTTTTTGTGCTCCATACACATTAAAGTGTACGAACTCTCATATTAGTGGCATATTTAAGTTCATTACAACTTCACTTCTTCGCATGACTGACACACGAATAAAGTTATTTACCCCATGGCAATGGCAATTCCACATATGGCGGAAGGATACAATACTAGAAGAAAAATAGATCTTCAGCAGGGCTTTCAAAAGTGTTCGATTAACCGTGAACAACCGATATCTACTTGTGAACACAGAAGTGAAACAACGTGGTTACACCGCGAACGTCGAGTTCACACGTCAAGGAAATGACGTCACAGGCCAACTAAATGGAGGAGCGCTGATCACTATTCCGTGCGTGGTAACTTCAATTACCAGCCGGAAGCCCAGCCAATAGCGTATCTTCTGCAGTACGCAGTAGCCAGTCAGGCACAAGGTCACATTCCAGAGCTTTGCGCAGCCAATCAGCGGACGGGCACGCGCCTTTCCAAAAGACCCACCACGATATTTTCACTTCTTTATTCTTGCGTATTCTGTGGCCATAACTTACCAAAGTTTACTGATCATTGTATGTCCCTGTCTATAGTATATTCGCGGTTTATTCACACTTTTCGAATCAAACCTAAAAAAAAAAAATCACCCTATGTATGACGTACTTGATGTTTCCTAAATATGTGATGTATCTCAAGCGTTTTATTCCTGTGTTAACATAAAAATATCTTGTTGTTTATTGTGTTTAACTTCTACTTATATTCATTTGAGTGAAAACGTGGAGAAAATGGGTGTGTCGGTAATGCTTAGTAAGAAATAGTTCTTATGGAAAATGTATTACCCCACGTGCGCACGAATGCGGTGCGCTGTCCCTTTGGTGTAGTTTCTAGATGTAGTTAAGCTTTGTTTGCATGAGGCGGAGGAATATCCTGAAAGCAGAACCTAAGCAGGACTTCAGAAAAGTTGGAAGTAACCGTGAATGTCCTATACAACTTATTTGACTATGTTTTAAATTTTGTTTCTGTGTTTAATATTTTGTGTTATTCATAGTATGGTGGAGGGTTATTATATGTTATGGTTGTGCCAAAGTATTATAGTAATTATTTCAAGAATAATATAAATATTATTTGTCAAATTTCTTTATTTGTTTTCTATATTTATTTTTCTTTTATATTTTGGATTTGGGAATAATAAGCGTGCCCGCGGTAGAAAAAAAACTCGTTTTTTGTATAATGCGAGGGATTGTTCAGTCGCACTTCCATTCTGCAGGGAATTTTCGTCTTCCTTTCGTGGCTCTTCAAGTCAGTGATGGCTAACTCCTCGGAGATGGGCGGTTGATAGTGACTGCGGGGTTAGTTGAGAGATTGGTTTCCCCGAGATTCCTTAGGATAGGGTTGGGATGGTCTTCGAGGAAGGAATACGCCAGGGTCTTTATAAAGAAACCATCTCGGAACTCGTCCGGAGTGATCTCGGAAAACCACGGGCGATCGCGGCGGAACGAGGACGGCCGGACACGAGAATCGAATCAGCGACCTTTCGAACGAGAGCCGAGTATTGCCTCAGTGCCACCTTGCTCGGCTTTCGAGACTCAGGCCTGCAGTTATCTCCTTCCACGACCACGCGAAGACTTGAAACGATCTCCGACACCGCGCCGTTTATTCGCCAGCCCTGAGATACTAACGTATTTACAGATACTGGATTTTAACGGGCAGAGTTAAAAACTTGTTCTTTGAACTCAAGTCCACAAGAATCGACCTCCTTTCTGGAAGCGGTAAAACTCGGTGCTTTCGGTAAGAGGATTATGGTTGGTGTTTGGTGCACCATAAAGCTTCAGAGCACGGCGTAGATTTCATGCCAGTTAATTTCTTCAGAGACCACAAAAAAATAAAAAATATCCAATAACAATGAGGTAATAGCCGAGAGTGACGCTAATGAAGAAGACTGGGTGGGTACTTAAATTTATTTAAGGCAATCGTGTGTTGGAGTCCTGTGGATATCCAGCCATATTCATACAATATATTGTTCATTTGTTGTCGAATAGCAATATGCGGTATTTAAGGGGAAAATATAATAGGATGACGAAAGAAATAAACTCTCGCCATAACACAGCACGCAAACCGAGATGGACTGTAATTTCCTGCACGAACAAGTAACTAACGGTCGTTCACGGTAAAGTGAGCACTTTTCAAATCCACCATTGGAAAAAATAATTACGTCGCTTAACTACACGTATACCATAGTACACATCAGCGTTCAGGCTGCCAATTAAGTTGGCAGAGGATTAACAAAAATAGTTCTAAGACTTGACGTTTTTCATTATTTAATTTAGGGCTACTGATGGCGAGGTTTTTTGTTTTATACACGTGAGAGCACGAATTTAGCGTATTACTAACGCATTGGCTTTCCCAAAGATTCCGCGCTTTCCGCTTGTAATGGGACCGCGGTGGCTGAGCGGTTAGCCTGCTCGCCTCCCACCATGGCGAACCGGGTTCGATCCCCAGCCGGGTCACTCCCGGAATCGTGCCGGACGCTGCCGTTGGTCAGCGGGTTTTCTCGGCGATTTCCCTTTCCCCCCGCCCTTGCATTCCGGCGCTGCTCCATTGCACCTCGTTTCACCCTCATCGGCTCTCAAGACCTCGTTGTTAAGAGCCACCCAAATCTCTCTTTCTCGCGCTCTCTCTCTCTCTCTCTCTCTCTCTCTTCCCACTTGTAATGCTCATGAATAAAGTGAGAAGGTCCATGACAATGTTAATATTATATTCATCGGAAGGATACAAAATGAGGAGNAATATTATATTCATCGGAAGGATACAAAATGAGGAGGAAACTAGATCGTGAGTTGCTCAATTACACTCTAAAACCGAATCAGTGAAATAAAATTCTCTGAAATTCACTTGATAACGCTTTTACCGACCGATCATTCAAACAAATGAACTGGGAACATGTGACTTGTGGTAGTGGAATTCTCGGCAATTTAGTGGTAGTCACACGTAAATCAGTGAAATTCAGTCAGCGTATGAATAATTTATCTGGCACTGATAACCAGCGGTACCGTTTTCTCAAGTTTTCAATGATTATGTTCCATTCACACTATTTCATATTTAGAGTGTAAAGGCCATTTCACACGATCAAATATTTATTGAATTAAATTATTTGAATTCAGTTTATTGAACTAAAAAATCCCTTAATTTGTTTTTAAATTAATAGCATTCAATAAGCTTTCAAGTCCCCGCATTAAAATGTGTCACAAACCTTTTTTAATAAAACCAGTTTAAAAAATACTAGAAGTACATTTCAGAAGTATGTACGACTCACGCACGACACGGAAATAATTGGTTAAACCACAACAAATCTTCTTCATTTTCATGCACATTTTCTTTTTTAAAAATATTGCGTTCTTATCCTGTAACAACTTTAAACGCGTGCACATAACTCTATTATTATGAGGTTACTTCCATCGATACTGTCAGAAAAGCTGTGATAAGCGATTTAAATTTTAGACTCAAGAAAATATTGAGAGACGTTCAAGAAATTGAAAGAGAGAATGGCCGCGATTGTGACGTTTCTATGATGTCGTACAGCATTCAATGAATTGAATTCAATAAAAATCGAAGGTAATTTGAAGAAAAAATTAGATTGTGTGAAAGAGCCTTAACAGTAGATGGGATCAGTAGGGCGAATGCTCGAAGAGGGAGGGAGGTATGCACCCCTATAACTTCCTGCGGGAGGCGATGATTCCCCTGACGTATGAAGGAGAACGACGCCGTTGCAGAGACGCTTGTCGCATTACCGACGCGAAGTGGCCTCCCGCCATAGCAGCAGGAGTCGGCGGTCCAACTGTCGGGAGTCCTTGACCGCGCATGCGCAGTACACGTGCACGTGTTATCCCCCTTCACCCCTTTTAAGCCAACCTTACACGTCATCACACAGACACAGGAGCGCGTGGCACTTTCTATCCGCGGTATATATTCACACTTTCCAAATCAAATATTTGAAAACTCTTGGCCATGCACGACGTGTTCGGTTGTTTCCCAAACATTTGATGTGTCTCAAGCGTTTTATACTTCTGTTCACGTGTAAGTATCGTATTTTTTTGCGGTGGTGGCGACTAGGTTCTTCTCTGCGTACGGACCAGAGTCTCGGACGCCTGCGCGTGCTTCGCTGAACTTGAACTTATCAGGTTTTGTCAAGAGCAAGAGGCGAAGGGCCCGCTGTGACCTCTGACCCCTCGTGTTGTGACCAGCAGTCGGCATGCCCCGCTCACGGTGCACGGNACTGGACTCTGGGAATTTCGATAATATCTTCCCTGCCCTCTGCCCCCCACACCCCTCCGCCACCAACGTAGTTGTAGATTAACACTTCCACGTCCGATACCCAACCTTGGTGTGGGAGGGGAGAGGGAATCATAATCGCAGCCCATAACTTAAGTTGTTCACAGTAAAGTGAGCATTTGTTGAGGGGTCCGCGGTGGCGTAATGGCCAGACTACTCGCCTCCCACCAGAGCGAACCGGGTTCGATTCCCGGCGTGGTCGTTCCCGTGGGAGGTCGCACGTGGGAATCGTGCCGGGCGATGCCGCTAGTCGACGTGTATTCTCGAGGGTCTCACGTTTCCCCCTCGCCCTTGCATTTCGACGCCGCTCCATACTCGCCTCGCTTCCACCCTTATCGGCTCTCAAGACCCCGATGCTAAGAGCCACCCAAATCTCTCCACTCGAGCCTCATGTAAACAAAGCTCAACCGAGTCTAGAAAATGGCACCAAAGGAACGACGCATTGCATTCGTGAGCACTCAGTGTAATAATATTTTGCAAAAGAACTATTTTTTACTAGGCATTACCAACACACCTATTTGCTCCCTGCTTTTACTCTTGTCAATTATAAATGAAATATTATATATTGAAAATAAGTAAACGTTTAATTCAACCGAAATTTTAAAAAATTTATTCAGCTACTAAACGCTTGTGACACAGAACATATTTAGGGAAACAACCGAGGACATCGTGCAGGGGGGTGACTTTCCAACGGCCTGATTCAGAAACCGCGAATAGACTACAGCAAGAGACTGGTGTTGAGACGGTAACGGGAGATGGGGACTTGTCTCATCTGAACGCAGACGTTGATCTTCACTAGAGCGTCTTCCGCCGTCACAGATGACGGAGCTGGGCACGCGACAGTCTACGTCATTAATCCTCGAGCTACACAATCCTGTTTTAAATATCTTGAAAAATTTTATTATAAAAATTTATTTTAATAAAGAATTAAATATTAAAAACTATATAAAAATATATAAAGACTTTAAAATTAATTGAAAGTGATAACTTATTTATTCTCAATTTTTGATCAATCAACAAGATTATTTAATTTAAAATTAAATTTCAATAATAGTAATTATTAGTTTAATAATATTACCATCATGCTTCTGATTAATAAAAAAACCGTTATTAAACTTTATGAAATAAACCATTTAACATACTAAATAATGAATTTAATGTATTAATAAAAAAAAAATAAAGGAACAACCGTAATACTTATTGCATTATTTACTATAATTATAGTAAATAATTTAATAGGATTATTCCCATATTTCTTTAAAAGAACTAGACATATGAACATAACAATAACATTAGCATTACCTTTATGATTATCATTTATACTATTTGGACTAATAAAAAAATACAGAAGGGTTGAATAAACGTTTACTGTTACAGCAGGCGTATTTTAAAACACCATATTGTTAGTAAGAAGTGATTACATGCGAAAATAAAAATGTTTTACAGTGAAGGGCATTTTTAAATTTGCATTTTGTCAGTCAATGTAACAATAATATAAATATAACAAATTGGACTAGAAAAATGATGGACAACAACTACAATGAGCAAAATAAATTCAGGACAAGTTTATTTACTGTTAAGACTTTAAAGGAGCGATCTAAAATAATTAAATACAAAAAAAAAAAAAGTAACGAATCTTTCTTTCTATATACGGAATAACGTTTGTATTTCTTAAATAAGCCCGCTGACCGGATGACATGGAACGGAGAGCTGCGTGCTTGCCTTAAGTTGGACACAACTGCTGTAGGGCTACCGTCACATCTCGAAGTGTTTTGCAGTTCCCTTTTAGTACAGGGACACCTGATTTTCGCGAAGAGCGTTTCACGCGGGCGATACTTCTAATTATTCGTGCACGCCTGCAGTTTTACCTGTGCTTATCGTCCGCTTGTCTTCGTGGTAATACATTGTATTGTATAGCCTGTTCACAGTAAAGTGAGTACTTTTGAGGCCCTAGTTACTTTTTTCCTGTCAGCCATTTTTTTAATCCTTTAACGACATTTTCATATAATTATTACCACGTAAGTAATATACACAGTGTTTATATTCCACTGCACACGGAAGTTAACGTCGAAGGCTGAAATAAAATATGTTTATTGACTATTATTCCAAATGAGAGGGGTTCCAAAAGTGCTCACTTTACCGTGAATATCATATAGGTAGAGATAATAATTTCTAGTAATCACTAAATAAACGCCATAAAATGCTAAAACTAAATTTTTTCTTGCTATAACTGCTAAAAATTGCATTTTGTTGCGATAACTGCATTTTACGTTACATATAAATTCAACAGGCTATTACCACAACTGTTTCTAACTACTTAGCGTTCGTAAGTGGTTCAACAAATAACCAATCAATTTTTTTTTTTGGGGTTTTAATTTAACAAACTCTATTATTTGATACCTCTACATAATTGTATCGCTTGTTCTTTAAAGTACGCAATTGTGAATATAGATTTTTAAAAAAAATTCTTAATGCTATTCCTATTTGCGAATACACAGCGAGCCAGGTACACATCAGCGTAATCTCGTCGGTGAGCAAGCCGGGTATTACAATACGAGTATGGACTATTGACGGTAAAGTTAGCACTCTTGAAAGCCCTCTCATTTCCAATGATATTCAATAAATATATTTTTATTTTACCTTTAGACTTTAACTTTCGGGTGCAGTGAAATATACACACTGTGTTTATTACGTACGTGGCAATATTTATTTAAAAAGGTGGTTAACGGATAAAAAATGGCTGAAAGAAAAAAATAACTAGGGCCTCAAAAGTGCTCACTTCACCGCGAAAGGTTTATATAAAACCGGACACAAGAGCAGCGAGCGTATACCTGGCCCAGGACAGTATGAGAGTATAGCAAGTGTGATTCCAACCCAGAGCATACGTATGATGCTAGCAGGCTCCTACTACTTATTTTTTGTGCTCAAGGTTTATTGGAATAATATCTATTCCGTTTTTACAGGTTTTAGTGAGTGTTAATAGTACTGTTACGTTAATAGTGAGACAGTATACATATTTTATCATGTGCGTAGGTTTTTAGGCAGTTACGACTACCAAATTAAATTTTCGTAGTTACATAAAGGCTAAATACAATAAAATGCTACATTTGTAACACATAAATGCTCCATAATGCTAAATTTAAAATGCTAAATCTGGATATTCCAAATACTACAAATTCTCATCTCTAATTATAGACTATTAACAGTAAACTGAACATTTTTTAAAAGCCCTGATTAAGCTCTACTTGTATACACACTGTGTATTCTTCCGCCATAAGTAAACCTAACTTTGTCACGGTCCTGATCACTTAATTCGTGCGCCGGTCAAGTGAAACTATAAAATTATTCTGAAAGTAAATATTTTACAAATTTGCCAATTCTTAGTCTTATATGCATTAAAAAAAACAATAAAGCAAAATAAATAATTTGAGTATTCATAAATGTCTGCCTAACACTTTTAATTCAACACTGAGACGTGGAACTAGTTTCCCTCCATCGTTGCCAACTCTACCGGGCGCATGCCAGTCGGAATTACGACGCCTCGGCACTGACAAGTGTGTGATTGTCAGGGAGGCGCCAAGAACGTGTGACTGTTGAAAACCATCCAATAGCGAAAGTAGATCTTGGCCAAAAAATTGTTTTCAAACGCAATTAGACTGGGACAGTTTCCTCAAAAATCTGGTGTCCCTGTACACATTAGGTTGAAACGCGGAGAGCGCATTCCGTAACATTACTGCCAGNGTTTCCTCAAAAATCTGGTGTCCCTGTACACATTAGGTTGAAACGCGGAGAGCGCATTCCGTAACATTACTGCCAGCTGCAGTTTTTTTAAGGCCCCCATCGGCTTGATGTCTAACGGCTGCCTAGAAGACAATGCCGGAAGTACACGCCACCTAAAACTGAACAGCCAATCAAACGCAAGATTGATCTGACGCAAGCGCGACAAATTCTATCGTCCGACCAGCAGTTTTGTATAGTCAATTAGTATTTCCATTTTCGTTCATTTCGCGCTGCACGACAGAGTGTACAACCTTGCAAAACGAAATTGTATAACACGCTTTCATTACTGTGGCAAATACGCATCTTAAAAGAAAGAAAACAGGAACTTACAGGATGACTTTACTTTCACACACTTGAGCAATCTTTGTCACCATCATGTATTCAAAATTTCCCGTCGGTCCACCGCCTTCGAGACAAACTTAGTTTATCAGCGCCTTCTAAATGGTTTCGTAAAATTCTACTCTTTTGTGTCTCGTGTGTAAATTACCGTGCTGTGAATTAAAGCAGTCACATTGAAAACATAACAGTCGTGACGTGGTCGCTGTTTTTTGTTTTGTTTGCCGCGTTTGTCACGGCTGAGTGAGTCCGGCATAAGTTAACTATATCTGCATTCAGAAGTAATTTAGTCCATGTTCTTGGCGGAACTAGAAGATAATACCTCCGGTTCTGTAGATAGGGACTCCGATACTTCTCATCTTGGTAACCAGCTTCACTGGAATGAAAAGGAAAAACAAAAAAAAACCTGCTCTTGAGTATGTCAAGACAAACCAGCTGTTAAGGCGCCCGTCTACCTGGAACTTTTTCCCACGTTTAGGCCGAGAAGCGCGGGAGCGATAAGGGCGACACTGCCACGCGCATCAAGTACGCCATCGCCGCTAAGCGCAAGGCTCTGAACTGGCGTGCAGTGTTCTCGTCGTGCTGCGTGTACCTATGGGACTTTCAGCGGTGA
>NQII01010027.1:73077-83546 GCA_002778355.1 Clitarchus hookeri
GGTGGAAATTGATTTACATGTACCTAAACTCATTGCAAGCTTTCAAACAGCTAAATAAACATTTATGTTAGAAAGCAATCAACATACGTACACAATTTTCACTTGCCATTATTATTTTTTTCCATTCATATGCGCTCATCTTACTCCATTGACTTGCATACATTTCATGTTTTCACCTTGACTATAGTGAGAATATTGTTGTGAAGTTACCATAGTTTATAATAAAATGTTCATTATATAAATTAAGCACAGTTTCTCAAGAGTTTGATTCTCTCTCGTAAATAGCGGGATAAACGATTCACTTTCCCTTCGGTACTATTATAAATCTTTTTTTTTCAAAATTATTTAGCTGGCAGCACATTAGTAAATATGTTACCTGAAGCTGTTTAAGTGTGAAAATCACGCACACATATATAAAAATCTACATAGTTATATAATATATTCACATCATTATGATTATAACAAGGACTTGAATTCTACCAAGAGACGATTACAGAGATAACCAGTAATTACATTCGTCAATTATTGTCTTTTTAAGTAACTGTATCAAGAAATTATGCGTACCTTGACGGTTCAAAACTAGCAGGCATAAAATTTGTACCAGAATTTGTAACGAAAAGTGCATTATAAGATTTGGATTTAGGGAGTCAATTAGGAGGGAAAGGGCAGATATTCATACAAATATTATGTAAAAGTTTGCCCCGAACTTAGTGTTTTGAGAACTACCGATTGACTTGCCAAACTGATAAGTGTGCACTCTGCCGAACTTAGCGGGGTGTTTACGTCCACATTACAGCCGCTTTCGTAACGTGGGTTCTCTTCCTCTTGTTGACAACTGCTCTTGGCACGGGAGAAAACCCGTGTTACGACATTCTGAAGGTCACTGCTCCAAAGTTATTCGTTGGCTGCGCGGACGGCTGTTGACTCCGAGTTAATTATGTTTGTGCACGGGCACTTGACAACTACAGGGAAAGTAGTGAACGTTGCCGTTAAATATTCATTAGCGGCCTAGGTACTGATACTTCGCAGGCATTCCATTATCCTGATATTATTTATGAACTATTTAAGTTACTTCCGATATGCCACATATATTTTGTAATTTTTTCAAGAACCTATGTCTTGGCATAGCGTCAATAATTTTTCTTGGGCACGTTTAACGGCTATCTCAATAGTTACAATAGAATGTTAACGGCTTTTCAAAGTTGTGACACACCGGCGTAACAATTCTACGCCAGAAGGTTTGAAGCGAACCGAAGCTTCAGTACATTTCAAACTTGCGTAAAGCCCACTGCACTTCGCTTCTGCGATGAGGTCAGATTTGAAAACAGAAGCTCACGCCGCTAACTCCGGCCGCACACGCCCCAAAATGGCGTCCTTGGCCAGCAACACGTCAAAACGCCGTTCGCCAATCAGCGACTCACTGACCAGCCGGAAGTCCCTCCATAGGGGGATGGGTAAGCTCACATCGAAGGAACAACTACAACATTTCGCTCTGTGCTTTTTCGTATTTTGTGATGATTCCGTGCCGGTGACACAGCGGCCATGGGATCCACTATGTAAACACTGAAACTGTGATAATGTTGTTCGGAGTCCACGACAGTTGGATATCCCATCGCCTGCAGCCTTTGTGTGAATGGACGTATTAAATGGAACCTGGCACAATGAAAAATCATGTTTCAGAGTCCAGGGTCAAGAAAGTACCACTAACTAAAAGGAAAGGATGAGGGTTAACAGCCATGACGGTCAGGGGAGGGGTTGGTTTTGAAAAGCAGCTACAAATACGCGCAGATTCAACAAACAGCCGCACATCACCGCAGAATTGAGAGATTTGGGCGTCTCTTGACATCGAGATCTTAGGAGCCGATGAGGGTGAAGTGAGGTGAGTATGGAGCAGCGCCGGAATGCATGTGGCGGGGGAAACGGGAGTTCCCCGAGAAAAACCCGCCGACCAGTGACATCGTCTGGCACGATACCTACATGTGAAAATCCGGGAGTGACCCCGCTGGGAATCGAGCCCGGATCACCTTAGGTGGGAGGCGAGTAGTCTGACCACTAGACCACCGCGGCCTCGTCACATCAACGTCTTATTCCACAATAAAAATACACGCTGCTTCTACACTCTTCCTAAAAAGTCGCTCAGTGGCGTTGTTGGGATTAAAATTACCTGGGAATTAATAAGATAAGGGAACTTCGCTAACCCATGGGCTACGCTTTAAACCTAAATCGTTTTGAAAAAAAAACCTGTGCATTAGCAGTCGACCCATTTATTCGCTGCAAGAAATCACCATTACGAGTCAAATCGCCTCGNAAAAAAAAACCTGTGCATTAGCAGTCGACCCATTTATTCGCTGCAAGAAATCACCATTACGAGTCAAATCGCCTCGATCAGGCATTATACTTTTTCGTAATATTATTCCGGAATGGACCGTGAACGGAAATCGTCAGAATGACTCTAATTTGCCTCCACCGCAACAGCCCTGTGCAGTGAATACTCGCCGTACCAAGTGATGCTAAAAAGTGGTAAGTGCTTGGATAACACAGATGTTTGGAAACACGCTTTGATAACTATGCAAATATAACAAGCGGAATCGCGGTACCAGGTGCTAGTCGCCAGTTTCAAGACTCTGTTCGCATTAATGCCAGTCTGGCTGGTACACACAACCTCGCTCAGGCAACTGTATAATTTCCAAACAAACGCAATCGTGTTTCAAGTAACTCCTTTTAAAATAAATCAATATTTTCGTCTNGGCAACTGTATAATTTCCAAACAAACGCAATCGTGTTTCAAGTAACTCCTTTTAAAATAAATCAATATTTTCGTCTACATTTACGTGTAAATAAAACGGTAGCGTCCGACTGGTTCTTATATAGTATTTTTTCAACTGCGCGTCGGAAGAATTCGCCCAATAATTGGCTGAGACTGTAACTGTTCGAAATGTATGGCGTCTNATTTTTTCAACTGCGCGTCGGAAGAATTCGCCCAATAATTGGCTGAGACTGTAACTGTTCGAAATGTATGGCGTCTGAGGAGTAGACACGCGTCTTGTCTTTCTTTTCAATTTTTCGTTCAACTTTTTACATACACGGAAACACTCCCACATTCCGTTGTTTGTAACAAGAAGTTGTTTCCTACAATAGGGGACCGTGGTAGTAAATTTAATAAAGATTGAGTAAAAAAACTCTTTAATCAGTTTGCAACTCCCACAATTAGTACTATAATAAGCTAACAAGCGCTTGAGGAAATTATTTTTCGTATTCACGTTAATCTATACATATTATAAAACTCAACGCCTCTTCTGTCTGTCTGTCTGTTAGTGCGCTTGTCACTCGAGAACCATTTATCCGATTTACGTGTTTTTTTTCTCATTCATAGCTATGTTCTCTGGCCAGGTTTTAGTATATGTTTTGTTACGTAAAGTAACACAAGGAATAAGCAGCGACGATAATAGTGAATCAAGTCGGAAAAAAGTTTGCCGCCAGCGCTCTCTCGCAATACGCTGTCTAAACCATTTCCCGCCTATACTTTAAGAGATATCAAAAGTTTTGAGAAAAAGTAATTTTTCGCGAGTCGGTTGACNATGTAACACGAGTCGCGTGCGCTCGGCCGGCACTCAGTCGGCTCGCGTCGTTAGTAACTAACTAATCACGTTCGAGCATGTACGTGTATTTATTGCAAGTCCACTGCAAATTTTTGTTTCGATTATTTATTTAAAAAAAAAAAACCTAAACAATAATTGTGTAGTCGACGCGAGCGGAGCCGCGGGCACAGTTAGTACTACATAAACTAGTTAAACTCGCCAACACAGCCGGGCTGTACTTTTTTTTTGTACTATCGTTGACTGGGAAGTGTTCCGAGTGTCAACGCCTCGGTGTTGACTCAATGCACGTGGTTTATCTGGTGTTGTTGTAGACTTCAACGCCTGTCCGGCGCTGCTCTTGTGTTTCTGTCTTCCAACTGCGCGCGTGTTAAAGTCCACTCGAGAGAAAGAAACGGAAACGCGCCTCAATTTGTTTTCTAGTCTTTGGTATCATTGGCCTACTTCGACACGTGAGGTTCAAACTCCACAGATACTGAGCCGGCATCGTCCCAACAGAAATTAAGTACGCCTAAAAAAAATTTCGATTCAAAATTCTGACATTAGTCTTGTCAGATAATTTAAAAATAGTTTAGATTAAATTTTTCGAGACACGAAATTAAACTTAAATGCTGAATATTTAAGCTTAATTACTGTTTTGTGTGTTTATAGGATATTACTTCCCGCAAGATGTGGTGATAGAGGAAAATAATTTGTATTGGGTATCAAGATTGAGCGTCATAACATAAACACGAGCGCATACACAAAAAAAAAAATACAGAAGTCATTTCATAATTCTATAAGAACTTAAGACCGCAGTCTTTTCTTTTCCGTGACAAATTTACATTCAACTTTACATAACTCAGTCCACCCATTTCCGAAGTCGCGTGTTCGTATATACAGGATGATTCTAAAATCATGGGACGAACATTGAGGGGTGATACAGCTCACTAAAACAAACAATTATTGTATAGGAATATATGGGCGGAAGTGACGCGTTGAGGCACAAACACAAAAATATAACAAATTAACGGAAACATAAAATTTTCATTAGCAGCATACTTAACGAGTGATTCCGTACAGAAAATGTTAAAAACAGTTGCTGGAAATGCATCCACCAACAGTCACGCATGCTTGGCGACCTCTACATATGGCGTGATTGGCTGACAATGGTGGCGTGCGTGAAATACCCGGCGTATTTGAATCTGTTCGCCAATCACTCCACCGACGCTACCAAGCTTGCATTACTGTCGGTGGTAGCAATTTTGAGCAATTATTAAAAATATCGCTGTAAAATGGCATTTAGCGGCGACGTTGTAAATAAACAATGTGTTGCATCTCATGTGTTATTTTTGTGTTTGTGCCTCAACGCGTCACTCCCGCCCATATATTCCTATACAATAATTGTTTGTTTAAGTGAGCTCTATCACCCCTCAATGTTCGTCCCATGATTTTAGAATCATCCTGTATATATGTGCATAAATACGTATACACATTTCGTTATAAGGTCATATTTTGTGACGGAGTTTATAATAGCAATATCGTCAGGATACAAGGGTGCACGAAAACATTCCTGTTAGTTATAATAGTAATGTACTTATTATCTGACTATATAGATTTCGTAGTGACTCTACTGTTGTCTCGGAATCCGAGCTCGTAGTCTTGATTGGACAACCTGCGTCGACCGCCTGCAGCACGAGCATGTTCGTCGCTTGTTCGCAGCGGCAATGCTTGCAGACGCCACACTTGCGGCGAGATGTCTGCATACGAGCCACATGCCGCGGTCCGACGGCAATTCCACACCTCAGTGCGGTTTTCACGAGATACAGTGTTGTATTATCTAACTACCTCACTCCAGCGCATTTCCGTCCTACTTTTTTTTTTTAACTAACTACTCTAAAACTAAGTGTTATATGAGCCCGCGGTAGGGACGGGAGTTAAGTGCGTCTCAGGGCTAAGCCCCATACGCCTACAAGGAAGGGAGTACCATGCAAGGAGACATGCATCACGGCAAAGAGAGATTGGTATGCCATAGCCTGCATTTGGCAATGAGAACCTCCCTAAGTGTACTTATAGCGAAACTATAGTTAGAAGAGAAAGGGAAAAACCGGCACAGTCACCGTAAAAACCCTTTCGGCAGGAAATAATTAAAAAATTGTTTCATGCATTATCTTGTTGAACAGAAAATGCTACACGAGACAGATGGATAGGAATCATTCTCNGCATCACGGCAAAGAGAGATTGGTATGCCATAGCCTGCATTTGGCAATGAGAACCTCCCTAAGTGTACTTATAGCTAAACTATAGTTAGAAGAGAAAGGGAAAAACCGGCACAGTCACCGTAAAAACCCTTTCGGCAGGAAAGAATTAAAAAATTGTTTCATGCATTATCTTGTTGAACAGAAAATGCTACACGAGACAGATGGATAGGAATCATTCTCNAATTAAAAAATTGTTTCATGCATTATCTTGTTGAACAGAAAATGCTACACGAGACAGATGGATAGGAATCATTCTCTTTATTACGATAGGAAAAAGTGCTAGCATAGAGAGGGGAACATTTCCGTGCTACACTACACCACGCAAAAGTACAGCCGTCATTATTTAAGTTGTAAAACTTTAACACATGGCAGATTTCTGTACTGCATACTGGAATGTAATGAATTTAAACATCAGAATATTTTCAGTTGTGGCGCCGTCGTACAGTGGCAACGAGCTGTTGCGTGTATCGCGTGTCCCTTGCGCAAACTTAACAGAACTAAACAAGGCCTGGCTTATGACGTCAGAGTGAATGCCAGTTGTTCAGCGGGAACTTAAGATTCCAAGGTAGAATATGAAGGGCGAGGGGGTCCAGTATTAAACGTTATGGTGTTTTTGCAGCCGGTANGGGCGAGGGGGTCCAGTATTAAACGTTATGGTGTTTTTGCAGCCGGTATTATTTTTAAGGCGTATGCGATATTTGAATTACGAGTATCTTACGTTTAGTATCTCGTGCTTCCGCTTGACTCCCTGGGCAGTAAACAGTTCCGCCATATCGAAGGACGGAAAAACGTACTGCCGTTTCAACTTTCAATAAACGTATTAATAGCTTCAGTTTACTGAACGAAGCCTCTGCCTATCATCTCGAGGTACGTGTTAAAGGGGCCGCGGTGATTTAGTGGCCAGACTACTCTCCTCCCACCTAGACGAACAGGGTTCTATTCCCGGTGGGGTCTCTCCCGGATATTTGCACGTGGGAATCGTGCCGGATGAAGCTACTAGTCGGTGGGTTTTCTCGGGAATCTCCCGTTCCCCCCGCCCTTTCATTCTGGCGATGCTCCCCGCTCACCTCATTTCACCCTCATCGTCTCTCAAGACCTCGTTGTTAAGGGGGATCAGGCCCTGCCATCTTGTATTTTTTGTCATAATTTCCATTTAAGAATGTTTAACGAAATTTTGCGCACAGCATGACATAAATAAATGTTTCTAAAGATTTTCTAAACGGCACCACATTAATTAATTTTCGACTAGTGACTGCCGGCAAGAAATAAGTAATTTTTACCTGATAGAAGTTACAGAAACGATTCTGGCAACAACAGTCTGGCATTACATGTTGCATAACAAGCAGTGTTCCATACCGTGCCGACGCTCAAAATAAAAAATAAAATATAAAATACGTGATGCAAATTACGGCGGAAATTCGGTAAATCCAAGATGGCGGTGACTAATCCTCCTTAAGGGCCGACTAAATCTCTCCACTCCACACTGTAAACAAATTTCTGGCAAACTTCCTAAACTGCATTGGAAGTTTTTAACCTATACATAGGGGCAGCGATATTTCGAGACAAGATACAGTCCAAAGCACTGTAGCATCGTCCAGCTTCTTTGATTGGCTAAAAAAATGTTCTGGCCCGTGTTAACCGTTTGCGCACGAATCACGAAGGTTCAGTGTCGGAGTTACTTAGTCCTGGGTGGCTTGGTAAAAGACGGACACGGCACCAGCAGCCAATGGAGGTATAACAACAGCTGAGGTGTGTATATGGTATTGAAGTCTACTGTGTGCTCCGATTTTTACGCGAAAAGTCGCTGGCCCTACCTATGCATTGTATGGCAATATTACCACACACCGAACTGCAAATGTAGGAACGTNACGCGAAAAGTCGCTGGCCCTACCTATGCATTGTATGGCAATATTACCACACACCGAACTGCAAATGTAGGAACGTGTAGTATCCCCACTATACAAAATTGGGAACTGCTCTACGCATTTGACTGTTTCCTGAGCAAACTTAGGAACGCTACCACGGACGTATGCAAAATAATTTTACCACGTGCTCTTCCCCACTGTACGTACACACTGATGTGGTCAATTTGCTAATAATTTCTTGGAGTGCACATGTTATAAACTGAGNACGCGAAAAGTCGCTGGCCCTACCTATGCATTGTATGGCAATATTACCACACACCGAACTGCAAATGTAGGAACGCGTAGTATCACCAACTATACAACATTGGGAACTGCTCTACGCATTTAACTGTTTCCTGAGCAAACTTAGGAACGCTACCACGGACGTATGCAAAATAATTTTACCACGTGCTCTTCTTCCCCACTGTACGTACACACTGATGTGGTCAATTTGCTAATAATTTCTTGGAGTGCACATGTTATAAACTGAGNTCTTCCCCACTGTACGTACACACTGATGTGGTCAATTTGCTAATAATTTCTTGGAGTGCACATGTTATAAACTGAGAGTGTGTTGGTCGTTGAGAATATCTTAGTTAGCACCTGGAGTAAATACACAATGCCCACGCGCTTATTTTCACACACGGGTGAGAAAAAAAAAGGAGCCTGGCTGTAAACGTAATCAGCTGCCTTAACCGTAGTTGCGGCCAACCTAGAAAATGAGAGAGTGAAAGTCGGTTCTCGGCCAATTTCGTTTACGTAAGAGGCGTCTGCATAGAACGTTTACAAAAATGTGCGGCTCATAATGAATGTACACGTCTTATGTTCAACCAATCACACGCGACTAGAAATTAACTTGCTTTTAGTGAAAAAGTGATTTGTTAGAAAAGAAAATTTCATTTTATATAATTTTATTTGCATCCTTATACTGTCAGTACTTCACAGGATCTGTGAATGTTATAACATATAACATGATAATATAATACAAAATAAAAATTCAGTGAATTATTACATACAATTTCGTCTTATTTTTTAAATGTGTAAAGGAAAATAAAAACGTAAGTTGACTTTCAGAAATAAGATATTTTATTAAATGTAATAAATTACCTCGTATTATTCTTTTATACTTCAATTGTATTGGCTGGGGGCCTCACATACACGACACGAAATAAAATATCGCCATTTCCTACACATCTAGGCNTACTTCAATTGTATTGGCTGGGGGCCTCACATACACGACACGAAATAAAATATCGCCATTTCCTACACATCTAGGCCTACATGTCGAGGATTTTGTTACCCCGACACGCACGCGATCGCCATGAACAGTTTTGTAGGAAAACCTTCTTTCATTATGATACGTTACACGTTAATTNTTACCCCGACACGCACGCGATCGCCATGAACAGTTTTGTAGGAAAACCTTCTTTCATTATGATACGTTACACGTTAATTACGTACACGTTTATCAACGTAAACTGACCTGAAGTGAGAATGGGGAAGAGGTGGAGTCAATGTTGTAGAGGAAACGGGACAAACGTGAGCACTCTAAGAACAGATTTTGATAGGCATCGGTGATGTATGGACAAATATTGATAGGCACTTCATGTACTCTCCTGTGATTTACAATTTATTATAAAACAAAGCTCCTTGAAAACAAATTACATTACAAAAATAAATACCAGGGACTAGGCGTTAATGAAGATTATACCTGCAACACAAACGGTGTTAACATTACATTTCCAACAACTTTCATATACGCATATACATTGACACGCCATTGACCCTATGAGGCCGAACTTTTGGGACACACTATTTTTAACGTAGCTAGTAAATAATTTTTTTTTAAACATTTATTACTAACAAAATAATTATACGTGAAATGACTTTGAAAAATTCACAGCATCACAAGTGGGAATGAAATGTAAGTTAAGAATTAAGAACATGTGGCGTTTGTTTACATTTGGTTTTAAAATCACACCCGCCCTTCAATGGGGGANTGTAAGTTAAGAATTAAGAACATGTGGCGTTTGTTTACATTTGGTTTTAAAATCACACCCGCCCTTCAATGGGGGAAATGCTTACACAACTTAACTATGTAGTACTTGCATTACTGCTAAGTCAAAAACAGTGAGCCGACCTTGGTNGGGGGAAATGCTTACACAACTTAACTATGTAGTACTTGCATTACTGCTAAGTCAAAAACAGTGAGCCGACCTTGGTCGACACCAATGGTTTTGACAGTCATGTAGGAAGAGAAACCGTTCAATACTGGAACACGGAGACTGGTTTTTGCGCACACTACGCCGTATTAACTCTTACGTGAAGTTACATTTAACCAAAAAATATGGCACTTTTATATTGACACAAGAATAAAAACGCTCGTGATACATGGCGTGTTTANGTTACATTTAACCAAAAAATATGGCACTTTTATATTGACACAAGAATAAAAACGCTCGTGATACATGGCGTGTTTATAAAACAACCAAACACGTCGTACACGGGGTGATTTTTCTAGGGTTTGATTCAAGAAGTGTGAAGATAACGCGAATAGACTATACCTGGAGCGCGAACTGCGTCGTAGAGTGTTTGTAACACGCGATGTTATAACACACTAGCTTACCCGGCCACGCGCTGCTGTGGCATAACACATTTTGGTTCCATTCATTTCTGTGAAATTAATTGAAAGAAGTATATGTATTTTCAAAATCTTTATTATTGAAGTA
>NQII01010028.1:5459-26144 GCA_002778355.1 Clitarchus hookeri
CTTCAGCTCCACGTGTACCGAAATTTTCCACCTGCCTGTGGTCCCACGTGCCGTCTCGTAGGCGCCAGCGAAGTGCACTAGGCGGGGGGGTGTGAGGGGGTGATGGATGTGAGCCAATATCGTGCTATAATCCCTAAACCGGCACGCGACACCTTTATGTAGGACTTCACGCCAACCCCCACATTTGATGGAAGCCAGTCAAGCAGCGCAGCAATGCAACCTGCATACGATGAAAATTGCACTTCCAGTCTCCCCCAAGAGTTAGTGGCCTTTGCTGCTAAGGGAGGAGCTCAAGCCTGAAGACACCCGACCAGCCAAAGGGATCCGAAGGGCCCACAGCCTGCCGTCCATATAGGCGACTGCACAGCTCCCATCTCGCTAGTTGATACTAAGCAGCTCGCTCCACCACCTCGGGTGCTGGACTGCTCTGCTACTACGGCCTTTCTCGTGAAGGACCACTGCTACCTTAGACATCTTCCAGACCTTCAACCCCCGAAGAAGTCTTCAGCCTCTTAACACTCACTGCCACTCTGTAGGGTCACCAGAGTCCCTTCTGGACAACAGCATTATTTAGTTAGGGTCAGTTAGTATTATAACTACCTAGCCGCATCTACAGTCGGTTCACGACTGGAAGAAACTTTTGAAAATCAACCTTTGAAAAAACACCCTAGCCGTTAGCGACATCCATATAACATTACAAACAGCGGCGAGCGCGGACACAGTTATGCCGTTAGGTTGCCAACACAAAGAGAGGAAATAGTTCCAAAGTTTTAACGTAATTGTTAATTTATCGCTTACAAATGGGTGTCGAAAAGAATTGGATCTTATTATGCCAATTATTAATGACGTGATGCTAACATATTTAGATTTCAACGTTTCTTGCATAGTCGCATGATTACGCTCAAGGTTAAAGTAACGCGGCCATTTGTTTACTAACCTTCGTAGTCCTTGTGTTGTTGACACACGTGCCAGAGAATTTGTGCGATTATCTCGTTTAACCTATAATAATTCATTTATTCGTCTTGTTTGACTAATATCCGCTCTTTATTATTTGGTTTTTAATAACGTATGATTTTAATTTGTGCTCACTTTCAGTTCTAATTTCTTTTGTTTTTGTGTGTTTCGTGCACATGTCTTTCCTTTGCCACTTTATTCTAACGCTGCAGTATTTGCACATAACAATTGTTTTCACATTGTCGAAGACGTAGAATCNTGTCTTTCCTTTGCCACTTTATTCTAACGTTGCAGTATTTGCACATAACAATTGTTTTCACATTGTCGAAGACGTAAAAACCTTCACTTGCAAACTCTGCCATCCTGTCGAAAACCATCACAACCATTTTTAAATAACGTTTTCACAATTGCGCGAAACATCCGACTCAACCACCACGCCATTTTAACGTCTGTAGCAATTTCGATCAATACTGATGATCTTGCCTTCGATGTACGGGAATTTGTCGAAAGTCACTAACAATCGATTGTAAATAGACAACTATCGATTCATCAAAATACTCGAATTTTGGGTTTATAGAATTAAATTTTTTTCGCTCTTTTGTGTGAAATTCTCAAGATTAAAAACTTAANGATTGTAAATAGACAACAACTATCGATTCATCAAAATACTCGAATTTTGGGTTTATAGAATTAAATTTTTTTCGCTCTTTTGTGTGAAATTCTCAAGATTAAAAACTTAACGCTTGTGGAATATCCATTAATAATATATACATTACATGACTTTTATAATGGGTACGTGCATGTACGAACACATCTACACGCACAGTGGAATGTAAACATTGCATGTAAACATTGCCATGTGACTGCCACATGGCAATGTTTACATGCAATGTTTGTTTACCTTTGGCGGAAGGATACGAAATGGGCTTGAAAGTAAATCTTTAGCAGGGCTTCAAGAAAGTCTCTTCCAGTCATGAACCGACTATACTCTTGTCTAATTTAGATCCAGGTCTCCTTCACCTGATAGTACTGTAGTTTACTTCTATTACAGTTCATTGTTAGTTAGGATTAGTACAAGCCACAGTGTCTATTCCTCACCGGAATAAACACTTGATCTTACCTAACCTCAGAGTACTCATTTCTAGGGTGACTGTGACTTTAATCCCAAGTAGACGTTGGCCCACTAAGGTAAAGCAGGAGACTGCGTCGTTGAAACCCTTTTTGCTGAACCTAGAATATGACTTCGGGCTCCCTTAACCAGGCGCACGTATGTCTTACACACACACACATTAGATGGCCACCCATACTGTGGATCAGGTACTCCAAGGTACCTGATGCACACGTACGGTAGAGCCACAACCACTATAAACTCAATGCACAAGGTGGTTAGTCAGCCAACCCAGCCAATTTATTCCATCCACCACGTTATTTTCACCGGAAGGAGTGATAAGACTGGTTATGGAGGTCTGACCTCTTTTGAACCACACCCACACCGTGACTCAACATTCTGTTTAGCCTAGAGCTTCATCCACTATGTTATTTTTGCTGGAAGGAGTAATTGGACTGAATCTGAGTGGCCCAGCCAAGGCTGACTTTTCACGTAACTAGGGATCTTCGTCACCTGCTCTTCCTTAGTGTGGCAGACCTTAGTTCCTACCTCTATGCCATATACCCATAGGAGTGATGCAAAGTGGAGAGCTAAGAGGGCAGCTAATGCCTCTGAGCTTAGCTTGAACCGCAACCCAGCGCCAACTGCACTCTGCAGTCTTACCCCCCGGGAACGAGCTCAAGCCGCCCGCCAACTGGAGAGGCCTCCCCTCCCAGTGCCCTCCAACTCCCTCTTTCAGCCACTCCACAAGAACACCGGTGAGCCGCATCCCATAATTGAGAGATTCAGCCAAGGACTTCCAGTACCGCTGGGAATTGACGACCCTTGGTTCAGGACCAGCTGCCCTCCGTGAACTCCAACCAGCAAAGCCAGCCGCTGCACCACCTTCGCCCATAGACTGGGCATGAATTCCAGCCGGCACCAGCAGCAACAGCGGCCGAGTCAGAAGCTACCCTGGGCCATGTCCAATACAGGTAAAGTGTCGGTCCGAGACACTGGTGATTCAACAGACTGGCCTTATTAACAGCTGACCAGGCCCCGGCTGGTATATGATGCAGGGCGCGTGGCTTGACGGCACGGTACATAATCAAACGTGGGCTTAGCGGTCCTTCGTACTGGATGGCACACAGTCACATGTTTACCTGTGCTGGAGGTGGCCCGGGGTGGCTGCTGACCCAGCTATTGCTGCTGGAGTTGACGTACAAGTATCCCAAATTGGGGTGACGGTGGTGCTGTGATGAACCTGGGGAGGGCTGCTGGTCTGGCAACACTGGAACCAGGCAGGCAACAAAGTGCACCCTTACAAACTTTGTCCATTGTCCCTAACACTGTTCGCCTGAGTCTTACATCAAGGTAACGTGTGTCTGTGCAGTAACGTATGATTATGATGTCCCTACAAAATACACACACATTCGTAGGATAACATACCACCCCCTAGTGTCTCAATGTAGGGGNCAAATTGGGGTGACGGTGGTGCTGTGGTGAACCTGGGGAGGGCTGCTGGTCTGGCAACACTGGAACCAGGCAGGCAACAAAGTGCACCCTTACAAACTTTGTCCATTGTCCCTAGCACTGTTCGCCTGAGTCTTACATCAAGGTAACATGTGTCTGTGCAGTAACGTATGATTATGATGTCCTTACAAAATACACACACATTCGTAGGATAACATACCACCCCCTAGTGTCTCAATGTAGGGGATGATAGTATGGTCCATACGGTATAAGAAGGCCACTTTCTGACAGTCAGTGAGTGGCAACTTAACGTTTACGAAACAAACAAAGTGCCATTTACAAAATCCTGTATCAGCTGATGCACGAACGAACAAAAGTTAAAATTACGTTGGCTATTCTGAGTGCACTGCCAATGCACATCACAAAAGCAGAAAATACGCGGGTAAGAAAGAGTTCTTACATTTATTATAGCATTTTATTTTACAAGGACACAAAACAATGGTTGTTAGTGTTAAAAACTAAACTTTGTGATAATGTAGTTATGTATAGGTGTTCAAAATGAAATGTACAATAGAACGATACGACGCTGAAAAGTTTTCTGAAGTTGTGCTAACTTCAGAAAGTTTTTTCACGTCGTATCATCCCTCTCCAACCTCGCTTTCAACACGTCCTTGATATTAATTCAAAAAGCATATAGAAATATTGCATAATATTGTAGAATTATTATTCTATTAATTTGACGAAACAACACGAATTTGAAATATATTTCCAGCCCGTAATCTAAGAACAATCAACTTAAAATAATACGCTTATCTGTTATCCAAAAACAGCGGCTCAAACTTTGCCGTAACGCGCTGTGCGCGCGATCTCTCGGATATTATGCGAGGTATTATCAGCCAGAAATGAACCTCTTTTTTTGCGCGATATATAACGAATTTACAAACAAATGCCAATAGTTATATTTTTCCACGAGCTCTGCATAATTTTTAAAGTAACATATATTTCATGTAAAATGATTTGGAGTAAAAGTCATTTATATTCGGCCGGTAATCGTTCGTCTACGTAAATTATACGCCATATTGTTCTCTTGAAACCAATCTCCTTGTTTGTAGAAAGTGAGACGCGTGAATAGTTTTTAAGCAATTCTAATGTTATTCCACGTCACATATTTCCAACTCGAATATATTAGCTATAACGCCCAAAGTGTGATAATAGATACAACAGACCGTCTCGCAAATGTTAACCCAAATTCACTATCTCGGACAAATTAAAAAAGAGTTAGCAAATATTTAATTATTTGCAACATTTTATATTTTTACTTGTATAACCTACTTATTTTTTTAGACAGATGTCAGTCTTAAAGTATCTTAAAATTTGTTTAGCATAACAGTACAATGGCAAGTGGATTAGCTGACAGCGTGTTGATAAAAAATACAGCCCCGACTTGACGGACCAGCTGATGGCGGAAGGATACATAGTCACATGTAGTCAGACGTAAACAGTGGCGCTACTTTCGCAGACCTGTCAGAAAACGGCCTTCTTATACAGTATACGCCACTACTGTTAGCAGATTTCAGGTCTTGGTTAAAGGAATCATTATTCATCTCGTAGGTTTCAGTAATTTCTGGTAGACCCTTTTGATATTGTGATTTTCAAGGGTGGCTACCTCCCTTAAGAGTTACTGTACGACATTGTTTGTATAATGTTTTCTATCCCATTTTGCATATGGAATCACCTCACAGCGTTTGTACCTGTAGTTCAGGATCTTCCTGTAGAGAGGTTCAGCTTTCTTTTTTATTGCAACTTTTCTTTGCTATGTGCGCAGAAACATTCAAACATAATCCCAGTCAACTAACTTTAATACACTGGATATTGATTTCGGTGGGGTACAGTATCCATTTTTTGACAGATTAACATTACATATTTCACTTCTGGTTTTCATGTTACCTAATTTTATTTCACTTCCCATTTCTTGTGTGATGTAATTTTCTCATTTTTCAAATTCTTGTGTAATGTAACTTTATTTTGCTTACGAATTTTTGTGGTCCATAAATTCATTTCACATNCTCATTTTTCAAATTCTTGTGTAATGTAACTTTATTTTGCTTACGAATTTTTGTGGTCCATAAATTCATTTCACATCCATATTATTGTGTAACATAATCTTATTTTATGTCCCGATTCTTATTTAATGTAATTCCATTAAATTTTCTTATTCTCACAGAACGTGTAGTTGCTATGTTTGTTCTGTTTTAAAANTCTTATTTAATGTAATTCCATTAAATTTTCTTATTCTCACAGAACGTGTAGTTGCTATGTTTGTTCTGTTTTAAAATAATTTTTGTAAATATCAACTCCTTCATAAATTACTTCTAACAATACAATTTTACAGATAACTGGAAACATCATCTTCATAGATAACTGGTAACATTATCAACTTCTTCACAGATAACTGGTAATTTTATCAGTTATCATTTCCCACAAAAGGTATCGGTATGGTGTAACAAAATTGAGTTCGCATCATGTATAGTTAAGAATGTGATTGCTAGATTGCTCCTGTGCCCACTATTTTTGACGATGTCGTGCTATGAAACCTGTGCATCTGTGGTCGATCAGTTTATTTACATTTCTCTGATAAATATTTTTTACAAGTATGTGGTTTCTACTGGTGAATTTCATATTAATGGTATAAAAATACGTGTGTTCGAAGCCTTGTGGGATTAAAACTNTATGTGGTTTCTACTGGTGAATTTCATATTAATGGTATAAAAATACGTGTGTTCGAAGCCTTGTGGGATTAAAACCACTTTGTACGACATAGTAACCGTATTTCATATCAAATGAACAGTTTAACATTGTAGAGCCTGATTCATTTTGCAGGACCATAAAAGTACTTTGTACAAATATGAGTTTTGTATTAAACGGGATCATATAAATGTATATGTTATCATGGTTGCTGCTCTTTTCTCTATCAAGTTTGTCATCTTGTTGAATTTTTTTAATAAATAATTATTAAGTACAACATTCAATGCAGTGAGACATTGTAGGCTGGTGTCCAAATCCTCAAATGACATGCCAAGCTGTCAAAATAACTCATTGGTACATGCAAGTGTAATCAGGAAATTTTTTTTGGTACATAATCATTGTGTGTACAGATATTTTGCTAGTTCCGAAATATGTATGGTATTGGCAAGCCAATCACTGTAGCCAATACAATTACTGAATATAGGTCACGTAATGAATGTGGTACACACATTACTAAATGAACTAAAGTATTTAGTTTTTATATTTAATAAGCATCTGAAATTTTGTGGTTTAATTTAACATTTTCTTGTGTCAGCAAGACACATGCAATTTTGATTTGTTTTGAGAACATTAAATTTTTTGTGAAAGAAGGAATTAATAGAGTATCGTAGAGTTGTGGTAACACCAGATGTTTGCTGCTGTTATAAAAATTAAGTTTGGTTCTCAACACTAACAATACGTGGAGCTCAAAATCCAGTTATATTTCACCAGTGTTGAACATTAGGATATTTTATTTAACACTTGATCTTCTGTAATGCTTGATTAGAAACAACATATTTACCATAGTCCTGTGTAATGTTATGAATTTTAAGGATTGCATCCCAGAGTTGTAGTGTGATGCATGATGTGTCTGGGAATGTGGGCCGTGTTGTTGCAGGTGCTGCACTCTGCCAGCAGGAGAAGCCACCAAGAGTGAGGGTCACATTAACCAGATCACTAA
This sequence comes from Clitarchus hookeri, assembly GCA_002778355.1. Classification (NCBI taxonomy): domain Eukaryota; kingdom Metazoa; phylum Arthropoda; class Insecta; order Phasmatodea; family Phasmatidae; genus Clitarchus; species Clitarchus hookeri. Next base: position 12,719 of record NQII01010028.1, read on the forward strand.
AATGCAAGCACATAATGCCACCCCACTCAGGACCAGGTTAGTTTTTGCACAGATTTTATAAGTCATGTCATATGTGAAGGACTACTACTACAGCTTAAGGTGGGTGGGTGAGTGAGTGAGCAGGCAAGCGAGGAGATTTGGATGGCTCTTAACAGCTAGGTCTTGAGAGCCAATGAGGCTTTATTGAGATGAGTATGGAGCAGTGTGGGAATGAAAGGGCGTGGGAAATGGGAGATACCCAAGAAAACCCACCGACCAGCAACATTATCCGGCACGTTTACCACATGCGAAAATCCGGGAGTAACCTGGCCGGGAGGCAAGCAGGCTAACCGCTCAGCCACCATGGCACCGGAGAACTGGGAGAAACCCGATTTAGTGTACCGGACTTCGGGTAGTGTTGAAACATGCCATGGCGCTCAATATTATCACGCCCATAAAGATGTCTGTAGCCGAAGAGAGAGAGGCCGAAAACTTTAAAAGCTCCACGATGGCCCTATAACCCAAGGGACCCGGAGATAACAGTTGTAGCCNGTCATATGTGAAGGACTACTACTACAGCTTAAGGTGGGTGGGTGAGTGAGTGAGCAGGCAAGCGAGGAGATTTGGATGGCTCTTAACAGCTAGGTCTTGAGAGCCAATGAGGCTTTATTGAGATGAGTATGGAGCAGTGTGGGAATGAAAGGGCGGGGGAAACTGGAGATACCCAAGAAAACCCACCGACCAGCAACATTATCCGGCACGTTTACCACATGCGAAAATCCAGGAGTAACCTGGCCGGGAGGCAAGCAGGCTAACCGCTCAGCCGCCATGGCACCGGAGAACTGGGAGAAACCCGATTTAGTGTACCGGACTTCGGGTAGTGTTGAAACATGCCATGGCGCTCAATATTATCACGCCCATAAAGATGTCTGTAGCCGAAGAGAGAGAGAGGCCGAAAACTTTAAAAGCTCCACGATGGCCCTATAACCCAAGGGACCCGGAGATAACAGTTGTAGCCTACCCTTGTGTATGGGGGAAGGGCAACACGTGTTCCACTGTGCCTATTGTCAGAATATATTCCATTACTTGCGTCTGGGTTGGAATGACAAGTCATGTTTTACAGACAGTTTAGAATTTTGCTGCGAGCAGTGCCCCATGTAGCAAGCCATGCACTGCGATTGGATTGCTTGCCCTTGTAGAGGGATCAACACAATTTGGTGCTTGACCTGTACCCAAACATTCCATCTCAGTTGTATAGGATGGCCTGACGAGTGGATCACCCACCCTGGACTGGTCTATTAATGTGAGGTANGACAGTTTAGAATTTCGCTGCGAGCAGTGCCGCATGTAGCAAGCCATGCACTGCGATTGGATTGCTTGCCCTTGTAGAGGGATCAACACAATTTGGTGCTTGACCTGTACCCAAACATTCCATCACAGTTTTATAGGATGGCCTGACGAGCGGATCACCCACCCTGGACTGGTCTATTAATGTGAGGTATGACGAAACGGCAGAGTACCGAACCAGTAACCCATGCACCCATAGTGTTTCGGCTACTTGCAATGCAGAAGATCCCCAATTACCAAAGTTTGCAGGGAGACCACAAGAGGATCTTGTGAAGTTAAACAAGNACCAAAGTTTGCAGGGAGACCACAAGAGGATCTTGTGAAGTTAAACAAGAGTGCAAGCAAGAGCTTCTGACAAACAGTGTACCAGCTAGCCGGTGCACAAATGATGGGCAAAGTCCAGGAGTGGTGGAACAGATATGGGCAATTTGTGTCTGACGACCCAGTTCAGTAGCCGGTTAGCCAACCTGTTTTCAGGTGAAGAAATCATAGCCCAGTTAACCACAGACTCCCATAGCCGCTGCCAGGCAACAGACGATGAGGCGGGTATCTACATTGAACGCAAAGCACAGATGTATAGCCAAATAGTTACCGAAGGGAATGAGGAGAGCTGTGTATGAGCCATTACACACAGGCTCTTCCCAAATCTCTACAACCTACTACACATTCCGAAACCATAGTCTATTCAATAACTGGTAGTAAGAGCCCGTGAGATCGAAACGAACTAACAACAAAGTGCAGGCCGCACTGGACCGACTGAAAACCACAAAGGTGCAGAGAAGAGGGTCCCACTGTCCAACGGGCAACAAAACCTACTGAGATCCAGATGGGACCCACCAATACCACCTAATCCTTACCATGATGTTGGTTCTGTCCAGAGAGGCATTTCAACCGGGATTGCCCTAATAAGAAGCCTGGCTGTTGGATGACTCTTGAAGGAGAGAAGAAAGAAAATCCAGGTCAGGAGCCAAACGAAAACTGACAAGGAAGTGAGAGTGGGACCCCACTCCACGACAGACACCAAGGGACACCCGGTGCTTACGGGAAATGAAGAAGCCAAGGTGTGAAGTGGACCACCACCACCAATAGTCGCTATAGGCCCAGAGCCACCCTCCAGACGTTAGTGGATGAGCATACCTGCCAGATGCCCTAAGGATAAAGGTCAGTCTAGGAGGGACTCCTTTCCCCGAGTCAGTNTTAGTGGATGAGCATACCTGCCAGATGCCCTAAGGATAAAGGTCAGTCTAGGAGGGACTCCTTTCCCCGAGTCAGTTAGTCCAATTGAGACCCATGGACAAGCAAGTACAAATGGCTTAAACAGACTAAAAGTAGAAGGGAGCATCACCCTCCCCATACATATTTACAAGTTTACCTATGTAAGAGTTCTTCGTGCCCCCCCTCCCTCTAACCTCCTCCCAGAGAGGGGAAGAAATAATCCTGAGCAACGCTGTATCTACATCGGAAATGGCGAACGGATGACTGTTAATTGGGACCAGCGGCAAAATTTGCATACTTACTCCCAAACTCATAGCACCAGAATCAATAAATCACCAGCTGTGGAAACTAAATTTAAACAATTATGAGAGATCCTGGCCGACTATTCTTGAGCTTTTGAACAAGGGGGGACTCCTCTGGCAAATAAGGAGTACCTAACAAGAGATATGGGTAGCCCACGAGTGACCCATATGCTGCCAACAGTACAGTCAGTCTGCAGAGAGAAATGAGCTTATAATAAACCAAGTGCAAACTATAAAGGAGCAAGGGATTGCATAACTCTCGATCTCCCCGTACAACTCCAGAGTGTTTTTGGTACCCAGGAAGTACGGGCAGCTGCGATTCTGTGTTAACTACCAAGAACTCAATTATGTCGCACACCTTATTGTGCCACCGGCGATTAACCTGACCCAAACACTGCAGGACATAGGGGCGGTGAAGATCTTTTCCATTTTAGACATGCACTCTGGATATTGGCAAATTTCAGTGTACCCTGATTGCTGGAAATTCATGGCCTTACAGTTTTTCAAGCCGTTTGGCCTTAAACACCCTGGCCACCTTTTAACAATTGTTGTTAGCCGAGGTGCTTGTCGGATATATCGGCAGGTTCTATTTAGTCTACCTCAATGATATTACCTAACACGTGGAAAGAACACTGCAACCACTTGCAAGCTCTCCAAACAAGAAACAATTATGCAGATTCCTAGCGCTGTGGAACTGGTTGCGGGATTTCATTCTCGCCATGTGTCAACTGGTGGCCCCCTTGAACCCACTACTAGAGAAGGAATCCCACTGGAGATGGGGTGCCGAACAACAATTGGCATTCTGGAACCTCTAAGAGAGCTCAAAGGCATTAGGTAATTTCATTCACCCCAAGAGGGAGACCTCTCATCCTACAAATACACTCCTGTCAAGACTTCTTAGGAGCCTTATACTCTACCAAGAGGACGTTGGAAGGCCACTCACAGGTTATCACGTACGTCAGCACACCACAGGGTAAAACTACCATATCAATGAGCAGTAGTGCTTAGCCGTCATAATGGGGTATGCTGAAATACAGGTACTGCCTCTAGGGAAAATCATTTATCTNATGAGCAGTAGTGCTTAGCCGTCATAATGGGGTATGCTGAAATACAGGTACTGCCTCTAGGGAAAATCATTTATCCTGTGAACTGACAGCAATGCGTTGACCTGTTTAAATAAGTCAAAAAATGCCAATTCAAAACTTGGGAGATGGCCATGTTGTTCCTTACAGAGTTAAGAGTTTGAAGTCAAGAACTGCCCCGGGAGAGTAAACAATCTCCCTGATGCCCTCTCCCGCCAACCCGACAACCAAGGGGGAACCAAGAAGGAAGAGAACTNGGGAGAGTAAACAATCTCCCTGATGCCCTCTCCCGCCAACCCGACAACCAAGGGGGAACCAAGAAGGAAGAGAACTGGGAACGGATGAAACTCTCTCCCCCCTTTCTGCTCCACCACAAACCTCAGAAGAACACACAAGACTCGAACAACTCTGTCAGGGAAAGTCCAGAAAGGTGGCATATAAGGAATGCCCTTTTGAAACCCTACAAGGTATCCAAGGAATTTCTGTCCCTGTGGACGCTCCCATCGCCCCCATCCAGATCCAACCCTAAGTATGCTTAGTAAACGCAAGGAAATGCCACTACACGGTGGACACAGTTATCCTGGAGATCACCTCTGGACAGGAAACCATGCCAAACTTCCACACAACCCAGAGGGCCCAACAGTGTCGGAGTGCCAGATGGCAGTTGGACGCCGTTCCCAACACCTGAAGAAACCCAAGAAGATGTCAGCAATGGCGTGCCTCCACCTCGAGAGGTACTACACCTTGAGGTAACCGATCAGCCTGAGCCCAGCAATGTCGGAGTGCTGGACGCTGTCCCCAACACCCAAAGAAACCCTATAGGATGTTGGCGACGACACTCCTCCATCTTGGGAGGCACCATGCCCCGAGCTAACACATCAGCCTGAGAAGGATGAGCCCCGCAGTGAATACAGTTTTCCAACTTAAGAGTAGCACTGTGGGCCGTCCCCTAACAAGAACTGCACATACGTGAAGACACCACATATTATCAGGCCACCCATACTGTGGACAAAGGCCTACATTTGGCATGCACAGTATGGTAGAGCCCCCTACTAAAAAGTTATATGACGAAGCAGTTAGGCCACCAGTCAGTTAATCCACTCCGTCCACAGCGTATAGATCCGCCGGATGGAGTGATAGGTCTGATGAGGNGTTAGGCCACCAGTCAGTTAATCCACTCCGTCCACAGCGTATAGATCCGCCGGATGGAGTGATAGGTCTGATGAGGAGTGACCTGCCCCTTCTGGATACACACTAGCTAGGGTACGGTCACCAGCCTCTTCATTGCCGGAAGAACATAAGCNGAGTGACCTGCCCCTTCTGGATACACACTAGCTAGGGTACGGTCACCAGCCTCTTCATTGCCGGAAGAACATAAGCACATTCCTTCAATGCCGTTCACCCACAGGAGGGGAATCAGGAGAAGAGACGATAGGACAGCTGCTGTCCTTGCGGCCAGCCAACCACTGAGCGATCCACCAGCATTCAGCTGTCAATCCCCTCGAAAGTGCGCACAGGCCGTTCGTCGACTGTTAAGGCCTCACCTCGCAGCCCTACCAGTAACCTCTTTAGTCTCCCCAACCAGGATACCAGGCATGGTGCACCCAATCGTCATCCGCATCTGCCTGGGTCTACCAGTGCCACTTGGATTGGTCTCTACCAACCCGGACGCCTGCTGCTGTCGTCTACCCAACCATCTTGCTCCCACGACCGCTGAGGTACACAGAGGGTAACCCTCCTACAGGCTGGCCAGGTACGAGGTATTTTACACCTCACGACGTCAGCCAGCCGCCCACGTCCAGGGACGCTAGGATGAGATAAGCCAGCAACCACCCTACCACCTGCTGCCAAGAGGCCTTGCCTCACCTCACCACATCAGACTTTGTTCCCTGCCGATGGCCTACATGTCCGACGCTCTCTAGACGCCCAGTCAAGGCTAGGCGCTTTATCATTCAGACCCGGCCTCAGTAAGTGACCACCAGAGTGCGTGTCTTCTGGCCTGTCACAGTGTGAAACCTTGTACAGACAGATGTGCACCTTATTCAACCAGCCGTCAAATGTCTCACTATCTATCTTACTTCATTTCACCAGTCATTCATTTCTGATTTCGCTACCTCCTTCCTGCATAACCTGCTGTGTTAGGGATGTGTGTGTCCCAGCAGACGCTAGACGCCACTTTTCTGATAGGGTCCAAGCAGGATATACTCGATCGCACCAGCATCAGGGAGATTCACTTCCTCCCATTGTGAACCATGCCAGCTTCTTCCACCCCTGCACTGAACCCATAATTAAGACCCATAATTATCTGTCTAGCTACGCACGCACCTGTACCTACATTTACATGCTAGATACAGTAAGATTTAATTATGTACCTCCTTTAATCTTTGACCTTCATAATTTCTCTGATTCACAACAGTTGTTTGNCTTTAATCTTTGACCTTCATAATTTCTCTGATTCACAACAGTTGTTTGCATTGCAACTGTGTCCTTGCCCTGCCACTGGGCTGGTCAATAGAACGTGGCGAAAATCCTTTTGGCCCTATCTAAATGCTCTGTAGAGCAAGGGCGTAAACCTCAAGGGTCTATTGTAAGGAGAGGGAAGAGGCTGCGCTACTCAGTCAGGCATCATGCAAGTCTGCCTCTTCATGGAGCCAACATTCAGATGCATCTGCATCTCCAGCCCTATCCTTCCTGACAATACCCCAGAGATTGTCACCACTGCCATTGACTCCTCATGGACGCCAGTCACTCCCTGTAGTATGAAGACTCACTCGGTCCCTCGCACCCTGCAGTTCAGCTCCCAACCCACACATCTGTGGGAGATTTTTGGTCTAAAAGAGCTTCCACCAGACCTACGCTAAAACCTGCACCTCCACCAGCAGTATGCAAAATAATTGTAATACAGACTCCCAGCACCTTCCACAAAGTGTGTTGAGTAGAGAAGACATCCTGTCNGCAGTATGCAAAATAATTGTAATACAGACTCCCAGCACCTTCCACAAAGTGTGTTGAGTAGAGAAGACATCCTGTAAAAAAAAAGATGGCCAAACAGCTTGTTTAAAAGGACAAAAAAAAAAGTGAACAATGTTTCCTAATTATCGGTCTGTGGTGTTGTAAAGATTTTTTTTTTGTTTTTTGTCTTGTTGAGTTCTGTGAATGGTGCAATTTTTATTTTATTTAGTCTCGTGGTCGGCAATAGACACAGTCCAATCATACCAANTTGAGTTCTGTGAATGGTGCAATTTTTATTTTATTTAGTCTCGTGGTCGGCAATAGACACAGTCCAATCATACCAACATAATAATATGAACTCACCATTGCCATTAAATTTCAAAGATAAAAACTGCTTCTTACCTCTCAAGGGGGAGCTAGACGTCAGTCGTTTACCTTCAGAGAGTTGTCAAACATGAAAACAGCTCCATGTAGGCGACTGTCTTAATGNGACGTCAGTCGTTTACCTTCAGAGAGTTGTCAAACATGAAAACAGCTCCATGTAGGCGACTGTCTTAATGGAGCAAAGTCAGCATGGGCTCTGCTGCAATGTTCTCAAAAGATGTGTAATTTTCCTCCTGTTTCAAATTGTAAGGCTGTAGTGGTGGTAAATCAGTTGCTGATGAGACTTAATGGAGTAATGTGTGGTGTCTGGCATCACATTTCTGACAGGCGGACGTGAAAGAGCAGCAACTGCTCAATGGCTATGTTGAAGGCTTCTCAAGTACTGTTTATACATTTTGGCAAAGGCAAGACTTATATGGTGTCGTTAATAAATACTGAGCACTTGTAGGCAGTGGTGATTTGACTTTTGCAAGTCATACATTTACCATTCCTAACTATATTTCCCACAAAGATAAGAATGTGGTTGATTTTGGTAACTGAGCTTTTCATGGCTTCTCCATCCAAGATGGTCAACAACTGTTTCAGCTGTATAAGGCCAGTGTTTGAGAGCTGTTATTTGCAATGAAAAGCACTGTAAATAGGTCAGAAAAGTTCACCCAAGCCCATGGTTGGCCACTCAAGAATGTGGCTATCTCATGGGGCAATGCAACACCATCTGGCTGTCCATCCATATGACACTTGTCATCTATGTGGTCTTCAACCAATATTATGCTGTCATCACTTGTAAAAATCCTCCAGATTTTTGCATGTAATATGTGGCATTTATATGTTCTGTACAGTGTAACTAATTACTGCTCTAGGAAAGGAGTTATTATTACAACCAAATTTAACTTGCATCTTTATAAACACCCACCCGTTGTGAGAATGCCTTTATGTTCTTTGAAGCAGACAAGTGGACTGCAAAATACATTGCAGAACATTTGACAGCAGCATTTTGCACACATGATCATGAAAGATTATTAGTATAAACAGTATTCACTAATAATAGAAAAAAAACAATTTTTCTTTTACTATAAATGCTTGGAGTAAGATTGGTTATAAACATGGCAGATTGCAGATGCAGTTGTCAGTACCATTTTAATGATAACTGCTTCCAAATCTGAACTTAACTGCATATTTGCAGGCACTTTTTTTCAGAACGAGTCTTCATTTGTTTTAATTTGAATTGTAAATCATTGTTGAAGGCTGAAGACTATACAGGTTGTAGATTCCAGTACGGTGCTCATTACCTTCACAACTGCAAGTAATTTGAAACATTATGCACAATACTGATTGCTTTTTGTTTACTTCTACTTGCCACCAAAAGCTCAGAGCACTGTTATGATTGCTAAGCATCAATTACATTTCCTCGCTATTTTCATGGTTTTCTCTTGCTTAAGCGCACACCTCTCCTTCTTTGCTACCTCCCCTCTTCTAGCTGCCTGTCTGTCAATACTTTTATTTACCCTTTCTTATTCCCATGAATGCAACTCCACCTCGTAATTGAACAGTAGCCANGAACATTTGACAGCAGCATTTTGCACACATGATCATGAAAGATTATTAGTATAAACAGTATTCACTAATAATAGAGAAAAAATAATTTTTCTTTTACTATAAATGCTTGGAGTAAGATTGGTTATAAACATTGCAGATTGCAGATGCAGTTGTCAGTACCATTTTAATGATAACTGCTTCCAAATCTGAACTTTACTGCATATTTGCAGGCACTTTATTTCAGAACAAGTCTTGATTTGTTTTAATTTGAATTGTAAATCATTGTTGAAGGCTGAAGACTATACAGGTTGTAGATTCCAGTACGGTGCTCATTACCTTCACAACTGCAAGTAATTTGAAACATTATGCACAATACTGATTGCTCTTTGTTTACTTCTACTTGCCACCAAAAGCTCAGAGCACTGTTATGATTGCTAAGCATAAATTACATTTCCTCGCTATTTCCATGGTTTTCTCTTGCTTAAGCACACACCTCTCCTTCTTTGCTACCTCCCCTCTTCTAGCTACCTGTCTGTCAATACTTTTATTTACCCTTTCTTATTCCCATGAATGCAACTCCACCTCGTAATTGAACAGTAGCCANCCTGTCTGTCAATACTTTTATTTACCCTTTCTTATTCCCATGAATGCAACTCCACCTCGTAATTGAACAGTAGCCAACCAAAGTAGGAAGGAAAGGGAACAGATAGGACGACATGATGTTAAGGGCAAAAACTCAACTCATTCCTGTCCCTTTCTTTTGTATACGTAAGGGACAGAAAACATTTGGAAAAGTAGTTTACATTCTTTCGAACTTCCTATTTATACAGCCTTTTTGTGCCCTCACTTCTTGGAAATATGTTTTAGTTTAAGTAGAGAATGCTGCTATTCTAACAGCAAGTAAGAATGCAGAAAGGTACACATTTTAAATGATTATGTTAATCTTGGGTTTTATGTGGAATGTGATGTGCTTTAAAAACTATTGAAATGGCAAATGTGTCACTATAGCCCATACCGGTTACGGCATGGCTCCACTGTATTTTATGAGATTAATTTCCCTGAAAGTGATTCTCATTGTATCCACTCTTCAGTACATTAAAGTCATGGCATGGGACTTTGAATAACCCAGTTGTTCCCTCAGCTTTGTCACATTTTGTTGATAAGCATTGTCTGCCTTTAGTTGATAACAGAAATTTGACAAGTTGCTCAGTACAGTTCTTGGAATATATTGCAAAACATGTTTTGGATGAAATCCGTTTTCCTAATAAGTGACACCACTTACATTGAAGTATGGACATAGTGTAAATGAATGTCTTCTTTATAATATTCTGTCTGGAGGAGAACCACCGTTTCATTTGACAACTTTACAGAGGAGCCTCTGACCATATGAAAACAAAGAAGCCAGTATTGACCCAACCGTAGTGTTACAAATACTTTCCCTAACCCAAATTAGGGGCTGTGGTGATGTAGTGATCAGACTATTCGCCTTCCACCAAGGTGAACCAGGTTCGATTCCAGTCAGGGTCGCCCCTGGATTTTCGCATGTGGGAATCATGCCGGACAATGCCGCAGGTTGGTGGGTTTTCTCAGGGGACTCTAATTTTCCCTGCTCTTGCATTCTGGCACTTCTCCATACTCATCTCATTTCACCCTCATCTGCTGTCAAGATCTCTNTAATTTTCCCTGCTCTTGCATTCTGGCACTTCTCCATACTCATCTCATTTCACCCTCATCTGCTGTCAAGATCTCTATGTTAAGAACTACTCAAATTTCTTCACTCACTCTAACCCAGATGACCAGAAAATGTTTCGCGACTAAATTGTGAACTGTTACAAAAATTATGTGCAGATGCGAGAATAGTGTTCTGATTGGCAGTGAGCTTCATAGCACAACTTGCCACTCATGATGCTTCAAGAGTAGTGGACTTTGTGCTTGAAGTTCAGGTCTGCGAACTCCTGCCGTGCTATGCTGCACATAAGGTCGTGCCAACTGTGATTGCACAAGTGCCGGCCGGCTTTGCAGGAAATTCTGAAACTTTATGTTCACTGAACATGGGAATAAATTACTAACACATAAAGATAAAATATTCACATGTTACAGTTTCACACACATNTAATTTTCCCTGCTCTTGCATTCTGGCACTTCTCCATACTCATCTCATTTCACCCTCATCTGCTGTCAAGATCTCGATGTTAAGAGCTACTCGAATTTCTTCTCACTCTAACCCAGATGACCAGAAAATGTTTCGCGACTAAATTGTGAACTGTTACAAAAATTATGTACAGATGCGAGAATAGTGTTCTGATTGGCAGTGAGCTTCATAGCACAACTTGCCACTCATGATGCTTCAAGAGTAGTGGACTTTGTGCTTGAAGTTCAGGTCTGCGAACTACTGCCGTGCTATGCTGCACATAAGGTCATGCCAACTGTGATTGCACAAGTGCCGGCTGGCTTTGCAGGAAATTCAGAAACATTATGTTCACTGAACATGGGAATAAATTACTAACACATAAAGATAAAATATTCACATGTTACAGTTTCACACACATTAAATAGTAAATCATAAATGTACAGTAAATAGTGGGACCCGTATAAATTGGTGTGTTTGAGGGGAAAATAAAATTAAGGAACATTATAACAAGGTTCTACTATATTTCCAATAACTAATCGATAAACAACTGGAAATGATGAAAATGGGGAAATTATGTTTCCTCTGGTGGTTTGGTATTGTACAGTGAGTCTTGCGTTTTGTTGTGTCGACAAGCACTCTATCCTGCCATGCGTGTTGTATGGCTGTAGGTTTAGGCTGATCTCGCTCTTGAAGAAGCTGTCGCCAAGACCTAGGCGTTTCAGCAACAAGGTGCTCAGAGCTCAGAATGTGTTCCCATGGGTGGTGGTAGAGTTCTCAAATAAGGATTTGGACTCCAAGAATGAGCAGCCGAGTGCTCGTAAGGCTGGGCGCTGCAACTCTGAGGACTCAACATCATCCGACAAGAGCTTCGCCATGACGGTGAGGATCAACAAACTGCGCAAGCAGCAGGCTCTAGAAAAGGTACGATCTTTATGCACATTGTGCTTAGCTTTTGTATTTTTGTAAAAGCAAAGATTTCTATCTTACAATGTTTTAAAGTGGGGTTTTTTTATCATGTACATTACAATAAACAAATTTACTCTAAAACACTCATTGCATATAGGTATAGACTCAGTCAGGAGAGCATAGTTCAGAACAACAGAAATTTATTAATGTGATAAGAATATCAAAACATTGTAAGAATTTGTGCTGCTGACTTGTGCAATCTACAGTGGGCACGCGTGCTTTGCTGACATAAGTGCTGTATTCTGCTTGCCTATGCTCTCTGCAGTTTTGTGTATGCTCAGATTCTATTCAAAAATGTTTGATGTTCCTATCATTAAGTCTCCTTGTGAAAGGGACATTTGCTGAGTGTCTATGCAGTGTGTTGTAAGTTATAGAGCTTGTAATAGCATTTAAAATGCAGCTAATTGATTAGCTGTGTTGCCTTGCTTGATGTTTCTCCATATTTTTGCAATTCTTACATTTTATGTGTGATGGTTGCACATATTTAATATGTCTGTGATTACAGTGAATTTCAGTTTTAGAAGGTACAAAATATAAAAGATAGTAGTAGTATTTGTTGCTATTACATTTGTCTTATGCAAGGAATGTTTTCTGTAGTGTATATAAATGTTACACTAAGGCTATTACAAAATAAACAGCATCTTTTACACTCGGCTTTGACCCTATCATCTACCCCACTGCACTCAGTACTTTAGAATGCTGCCTGATGAGTTGGAGTATTGGCATTTGTGGCCTTTCAAACAGTTCTTTAAAAGCGTTTTTGTGGTACTATGACAATAATAATTCACAAAACATGGAAGTTTTTGTGGACTATAGCAGTGGGTGTGGTTGTATTATTTCCACATTTTCACCATACTGTTACAAGCGGCATCTTTGTCTTTCGTGGCCTTCACCTTCCTTCCTTGGACATGAGATGATATCACAGACAACCTCAGAATTGCAAGGCAAAGGTATACACAGGCCACAACAGATGATTGGCGTGTACCCAATACGGCTATCGGGACTCGTATCGCTCTCGTCAGAGATGATTGAATGTCTGGTGTTATCATTGCAAGAATGTTCTCATCATTGCCCTCACTTCCCTCAGTTCCACTCAGGGTGTGAGGAATCTTCTGGCCCGGGCCTATTGGTCTATATAAGTAGGGACGTGAAATGGCATCGCAAATCCACAAATTTGATTATTCTGATGGGTTTTCACAAATTTTTAACTGGTGAAAATAATTCACGAAATTTTCACGGTCATTTTATACCTTATCTGAAACCTGTTGTATCATTTCTATAGTTGTTTTTGAGAATTTCTCAGAAAAATTGTTTGGCTGTACATTTATACGTTGTTTCACAATGTTTTGACGCATCTCGCGTCCCGAAGGATATTTATTCGTCAGAAGACACACACTGGCGAAACTCGCAGGCGGACGACCACAATAAATACTAAGGGTTTGGCGGGCGTGCCGGAAGAATGACGCCAGGATGGCTCGGCGGAATGAACACGTGGCGTAGAGACCACATGCGGAGGAAGGCAGGCACAGCTG
>NQII01010028.1:26887-38441 GCA_002778355.1 Clitarchus hookeri
GGGGGGGAGAGTTGTCTCGTGTGTACATGTAGAAGTGACCCTGTTAAGCATAAATAAAAACTGACTTATGGTAACTCGCAAGGAAGGTGAATTAATTTGGTAAATTGGACCTAGGGATAATAGTGTCAACATATTTCTACGCCCTAACACTGAGGGCTAGCATCAATTGCTGGCGCCTTACGCAGCGAGCAGATTCCATACCTACTTAGAAACCCTAGCATTGGGCAGGTATCAGTTTAAATAAAGAAATGTAGGAAGTTGTTACAGTTTATTTATTATTCCGGCCATCCGAAAAGATGCAAATTGTAAGAATCGTGCCATGATTATTTTTGAGGTTACATCCGTAATGCTCCGTGGTAATTGAGCGAGATTATATCTTCGCTGTTACACATTTTCTTGTAAATAAATATTTACAAACTGTAATTTGGCCAGCAATAGTGTTTGACTTTCATATTTTATTACTCTACACGTAATTTCTACAGTTGCCAAGTGTAATATTATCAGTGTAACGGAAAGTTAAATATTTAATGTATTTATACATGTGAAAGTTTAGTTTGGTAGTACTCGCCAACATGGCGACAGGCAATGTATTTACAGTATTTACCATTCTATTCCTGTTCTGTGGTATTTACAAGACTGAAAGGATGGCACATTCTGCAAACACTGTGGTTTCATGCCTATGGTTGCAGTGCTGGTACTGAGAATGGTAACTTAGTTTATTTACAGGCTGTTGTGGTTAGGTACCAAATATCACACATTCAGAATACGTTGTTGTGTTTTCAAACAATGTGTTCACAGGCGTAGTTGGGTGATTGATACATATTCTTTTATTTAAAAAGATTGACTTGTACTGCACCACAATAAAAGAGATTAAATAGTTTTAAAATTGGTTTGAGGTTAGCACATTTTTTTATATACAGTTCCCTGCATCCTTGATAATGCAAATGTTTGGCTACAAACATGAACAGTACTAGCATGTTACCTACTCAACTGCGGGAAATTGACCTTTTATCTTGATGGTGTTTTTTTATTACATTCGTTGTTAGCTTTCCTGTTTAAGCACCAAAATTTAATCTCAATTTCACACGTGACCTGGACGATTCAAATTTGAGTTCTCTCATAATAACTGTGGTGCAGTGTGTTACATCTAATTATAAGTCCAAGTTGTGTTTGTGGGTGTGGCAGAAATGCCTAAAAATTGTAGGGTCTGCCCTAACTAGGGCAAATGAGTTCCCTGCAGAAGGTCTACATTCAAGTGACACAAATGTTTTGTTTTGCAAATACCATAATGCACATGCGAGTTAGAAAATGAGAGATACAATAATCAAGGATATCAATAGCGAGGAGCATGTAAATAGGTAATAAGAGAATTTAGAGTGAAAATAAGACTAGCCTTCAGCAAACAATTGCTAGCAGTTTTCACACAGTTAATAATAGGAAAACAGCAGCTGATAATTTTGCACTGAAGACTACAGCAGTATTCGTAAAGACAAATATTTGGCCAAAACGTTTGGCTGAACTTAACACTGTGGTGGTCAAATTCAAGGCAACATTTCAAAATTCAAGAAAATGCAAACATCTCTACACACAATTTCTCACACAAAAGTATTCAAACAGTGTCAAGAAAATTACCCAGTTTCCTGTTCCTGTGTTCACTTGCTGGAACTGCTGGTTCAAGTCTGTGTTGTATGTCTTGGAGTACCTGGATGACATGATTGAATTTTTCAATTCAAGTGAAATGCAGAATTCACCAAATGCAGGGGTTGAATACTTCAGCACTATTCCCAAGTCAGATATTCAGAACACACATTCAAGCTGTGTTTGTTCGAGAACATGCTGTGCAGTGATTAATCTTATTGACAGCCTTGAGGGAGATCATATCCAACCACCCACATTCTTTGCAGTAAGCTTCTACATGTGAAAGAAGGTTTTGCAGTATAAGCTAATTGAATTTTGTAATGTGAAACTAACGCCCTGCTGCAAGAGTTGGGGAACAAAGTTCTTTAGGCAGAAATAAAACGCACTCCAGTATACTGCATAATTGTCTATTGATAAGCTGCAAGAACTGATGTCAACAGATCCTTGTAGGAAGACATTTGAATCGGTGGGTAAGCTGTTCAACCCATCATGTGTTGTCCTCGATAATGTGAACAACAGCTTGGTCACACCATTTCAAACTCTTCCTGGAATGAAACAAAACTGACTTGACACCAGCTGACATTGCTTGTAGTTATACTAGGTTCAAAAAGTACTGAATTACGGAGGCAGAGAAGCAGCCTGATGTAAAGATTCTTCTTTCCATGAAATATGACTTTCCTGCTTTTGTGTGTGCTGCACTGAGAGTTGTTTGGCTACCCTGCTTAAATGTTGACAGTGAGAGGTGTATTTCGTCGTATGGTACTGTTGCGACGGACAAGGGACATAACTTACTGGAGAAATGCATAGAAATAATGACAATGTTTTCCTTGGATCAGTCTCAATAAAGTGCCCAGACCTTATTTTAACAAAGGTATTTTTTTAAGCAGCATTAAAAATCAAGGTTTATGTCAAGTAAGTCGTGTCAAATTGTGTTTGTTACAGAAACAGTTCTATCTGTGGGATTTAAAATAATTCATATAATGTTTGTGTGGTCAACAGTTACTGAGAAAACTATAAGCACTGAACAGTAACACTACAGAAATAAATATATGTATTGATAGGTAAGTGGTGAATGGTAAACTGTTTAAATTTTATAATATGTCAAATTTTTTTCACAGCTTGTCATGTTGTTTCTACAACTTTCTAAATCTGGTATCACTGTTTTGAGTAGTTTTATTTACAGAGTAGTTCGTCTCTCTACGCAAGCTATAGCAGGCATCTGAGTTGAGTCTGGAGACTTGTACTGCCTTAAAACTAGGTTTGCATAGCAAGCGAAGCGACGAGCGACGATGATAGTGACCAGCGAGAGTGAAGTCTGCGCAAAAGACATTTTGATTGAATATGTGTAAATGATAAGTGCGGATTGACTATAGCAAGTGTAACAACAGTGATAAGGACTTTAATTAGAATTGAGATTGGCATTAAATATTGGCACTCACTGAGAATAAGTGTTAATACTACATATAGGAAAGTTTGATGCTGGAAATAATAGCGTTTGTATTTTAATATCACTGTAAAAAAAATTAGTATGTTATTTATTTCTATTTTATTTTTAAGACCTCCATCCCTTAGAAACTGGGATACACCCTTGGCGATTTGCAACAGTACTGTATATTTCAACCATATGTTACTAGTGCCACACAATTAGTTTCAAGTCGGAAAATTTTATTTTTATAACAAAAGTTGAAACACACATAGCAATAGTGAAATTGACTTAATGAATATTTATTTAGTTTTATACTTTTGCGCTATTTATCCATGTAATACATAGCTGTTTTTTTTTTATAGATGGTTTTGGGAATAACATTTTGTTGAAACAGTTCCTTTTTTTAATGTCCAAGGCCTCAACTGAATAAATGTTGGCAAAATTGTAGTTTTATTTCATTGGTATTGGTTAAAAAAAAAAAGAATTGGTGGAGATATGGAAAACATGAAAAAGTCCGGGAATTTAGTTTTACGTGTATAAAAAGAAATATATATGCTAATATATCTTTGTAGGGGTTTTAAAATAATGAGATTTTAATAGGGATTTTTAATCAATTTTGTAATCCCATATTGGGAATTGATATTTTTATATTTCAAGAAAAGGAAAAATATATCAGAATTTTGTAACTGCTGTTATTTTTACTATGCAAACCCAAAGTAAGCTTACGATACCCTTTGATGACACACTAATGGGGGTCTCTATTCCATGAAAAATGAACATCTTCCTGAGCAAACAGACAGTCCTATTTGCATGTGTCGGCTGAAACCATCGCATGTAGATAGAAAAACTGTAACTTTACTTAGTCAGTGCGATCAGTTAAAAGGGGTAATCATTTTAGGAGTTTGGGCAAGAGTCCCTGCAAAAAGTGCTCACCGATGTGGGTGTTGCCTACAAGCCTGAGGACAGAATCAAAGTCTTGCGCCACCTGATGCTTGAGCTGGAGAGAAAAGGAGGAGTTGCTGGTAAACCTGAGGGTGAGTCCGCTTCAATCACCGTTTTTAATAGTCTGAGCAATGGTTTCGAAGTAGTGCGTAGTTTGAATTTGGGCGCTGTAGTTAAATTGCTTCTTCAAATACGTTAAGTAGTTTCACTTAACATATGTGAAATAGCAGTATTGTATGCTGCAATAATGTTTAAAGTACCCGAATCCTTGCAGAGTTTGGTAGGACAAGCTATCAATGAGTGTGTGTCCTTTAACAAATTTTGTCAGGCTATTTTGCGTCAAACAGGTACTCCAGTAGCCATTGCACACCAGCGCATAAAATTTTTAGAAAGGTTTCAGCGTCCTGGAGAATCAATGCAACATTTTGTAAAGGATACGATTAGAATGGTAGAAGTTTTGGGTTTGCTGTGTAAGGAGAAGTTGTTAAGTGTGGTTTTTTTTTCTTCTGAAAACAAAGTTTCTTGCCACAGACACAAATGTTGCACGAGCTGTTAGCGTTGGTAGTTCATGTAGAATTAATCGTTGGCGATTCTAAGCAGAAGATGGATAAGAAAGTAACATCTAAAAGGCTGTGTCAGATTGGTTTTCGGTCAAACCATCTGACGTCAAAATGTTTTTATAACACCCAGAAAGAAGGAAATTCCATACAGATTATGCCAAAACAGAAATGTCAAATTTGTTTTTGGGTAAATCGCACAGCGAAAAAATGTTTTTATAAAAAGGCAGAAAGTGACGGGAAAGTAGTACTGCCAGGAAACGGGGATCAGTCAGGCGTAAAAGAAATGTCATGTGGTCAAAAACCGGTGAAAATGGTATTTTGTTATTGATGTGGTAATCTTGGTCACCTTCAATTCAATTGTCCGTTGCTAGGAAAACCTGCGGGTTTAGGTTCAGTTTCAAACACCAATTTGTTTAATAGGAATTGCTTGTATGTTCCATTAATAATTGGGAATTTAACCATGTTCACCGTGGTAGATTCAGGTACTGCTGCGTCCATCATAAAACCTGTAATAAAATTATGCGTGACAAGCTGGTTGGTACCGTACAAATAACAATGGGAGTGTCTGTCATATTTTCTTTATCAGACATTGATCAAATCAAATATGGTTAGCAATTATAAAAATTAAAATTGAACAATTTTCATGGAAAATGTCTTTTTGTGTGTTTGGAAATTTATCACATGATGTGATATTGTGTAATGATATTTTGTGCAGCACCCATGCATGTATTGACATAGCAAGAAAAGCATTGAAATTTAGTTTTCCCTTGAGACTGTTGTTGCTTTGCAAATCAAGCCTTCCCAATGTCAAAGATTCACTTGTTACAGCATTCGGATGAGGTAGTACAGCCATTAGACCAGATAAAAACAGAATATAGTGATGTGCTTATGTCAAAGGCAGGGCATTGTAAAGAGATTTCTCTTATTTTGAAATTAAAAGATAGGGAGCCTGCAGTGTGCGTGCCATACAGTGTTACTGCTCCCAAAATGAAAATCTTTAAGCAGTTAATCAATGATTTAAAGGAACAGGGGCTTGTGGAAGAATCCACTAGTCCGTATGAAAGCCCGTCTTTTTTGTTACCGGAAAAAACACCAGTTCAATATCGGTTAATATGCGATTATAGAAAGGTTAATAAAAATTGTATGTTGTGTGAGTTACATCCGGAAAGTAGGGCGCCTTTGGTGTTTTGTACCTCTTGGGTGTTGCACCAGTGGACGCATCTGCCCACGAGGGTAAATTCAGGGCCCCAATGTATGTCCCGAGGGTTGAATCGTGTATTAGGACGGTACTTGTATGAGTTCGTCTTTACTACATTGATGATGTGTGCGTGTATAGTGACACGTTGGAGCAACACTTTAAAATTTTGCGGACGGTGTTAGATGCGTTCAGGAAGGCTGGTCCGACGGTGAATCCAGGAAAAATTAGTTGGGCACAACAACACGTGCAATATCTAGGGTTTATCATTTGGGATGGTAATTTACACACTGTTTCTAAAAAAATGATCTGTCATGCTATTTTGCGTCAAACAGGTACTCCAGTAGCCATTGCACACCAGCACCAAAAAATTTAAGAGATGTTAAAATAATTTTAGGAATGGTTGCTTTTTATAATAAATTATTCAAAATTTTTGTGACCTTACAGAACTATTAAACCAGTTAAGAAGAAAAAAATGTACCTTTTGTGTGGAAAGCGGAAAAAGAAAACTCTTTTCAAAAATTGAAAGAAATGTTAGCTAATCTTCCCATCTTGCATTTGCCCCAATTTTTCTGAATAATTTTTTTTGCACAGTGGTGCAAATTCCTTGACCGTTGGGGCGTGTTTGAATCAAAAGAAAGATGGTAATTTTGTGCCAATAGCTTACGCCAGTAAATTATTAACTCGGGCAGAACGGAAATTTACTATTTATGAAAAGGAGTGTTTAAGTTGCATATGGCCAATTAAAAAATTTACAGATTATTTAGATCATGCTCTGTTTACTCTATTTATGGATAACTAGGCTCTTAGCTGGTTGTTAAAATCTCAAAAGCCAGCTGGTGAATTGACATGGTGGTTAGTACGCTATGGATATTTTTTCTGCAAACACGAGTTTTTAAAAGCAGCCTCTATCTTGTAAGAGTTGAAATTGTATGAAGCTACATCTTAAGAGTCGTTGTTTTAAATTGTAATGACGCAATATTCTTAATTTTTCGGGACACGGGTGTAAAATTCTTTCGTGTGTTTGAAGTTTTGGAAAGCTTCGTAATATTTTTATTGGGTTCGAAGTTTAAAGCCGTGGTGGCTCGTTTCCCGTGATAGTTTATCCGGTAGACGTGTGCTTTTGTAGGTTATCGGGCGGACGTCTGCTGTTAACGTTTTATCAGGAGTCAGTTTACCGTTTCGTTTCAAAAGTTTTCAGTTTTTGTTAAGCGTCAGCATTACTTAGCTTTTTCAGGCGACGTCGACAAGTTTTAGTTCCTCCAGCGCAGTTTTGTTGTACGAGAGGTTCGTTTTTGTTGACGGCGCAGGATTAGTTCCTGCGGCGTAGTTATGATAACGTTGTGGAGAGCGTGCGTGGCCAGGTCGTTATCTCAGGAGAGGGGGGTGATAGGCAGCACAAAAGAGGCGTCTGTCTGTTGCCCTTCAAGCAGTACAAGCAGTGCTTCAGAGTCAGTTGGCGGCGAGGGCCGTTAGAGGCGTCACTTCAGTAGCCTTCACTTCAAGGCAGTCAGCATACAATGGGTGTCTAGGTCGCGTCAGGCAGGACGGTAACGCCCACATCGGCCACTAGACTTTATTTTATTACTCTGCCGGTGTGGGAGGTAGCGGCATATGATATTTATTTTGATGCAAGTTTTGAGACCTTAATAAGCTGTAAACGACTGTGGCGCTGGTCTTTACTTTTATATTAATCTGTGAGAGGTTCGTACTCTGTATACCGGCAATTCGTCTGTGAACTGTGAAACTTCAATAGTTAAATAAACATATATATAACAAAATACTCTGGAACTTCTTCTTTTTTTAATTAATCGGCGCCCATGTACCGAGTCTCGTGTTTCTACCTTGAGCTAGCAGTGGCAACGTAAACATTGGCCAGGTAACAAGTGCAGAACGTTACAAAGTCCCTGGTGTGTGTGTGTTTTATTGCTACCTGCTGCTATCATTGAGACCCGTATTCCACGTGAAAAGACTGGGGTAACGGTCTGGTCAGCTGACGCCTCAGGATTTTCTGAATGCGTGAGCAATACCGACTTGGTCGAGTATCAGGGGAGGAGGGATGTGAGGGCCTACGCACATCAAAAATTCGCCTAAGTTCACCTCGCCTTGGATTGCTGTTTCTGCATGAGGGCTGTGGACTTGCTTACCTTTGGTGTGATGGGGCTCGCCCAACTAACCATCTTGCTCCTGTAGTCTTCATGAGTGCTGGATGGCAAATGACGCGCTTGTGTGCTTCTTTGAAGCTTTGCCTACTGCCCCTTTCCTCCCCTGCGTGTCTTAATGAATATGCGATGCCGGCCATCCACGAAGTCACCAGGGGGCATTTCCGCTCCATGAACGTCGGAAATTGTTTGAGAAGACGACGAGGAAATTGTATAAAAGGATTGTGTTCTCCCCTGCTCTTGAGAGACAGCAGGGACTTTATTGGGGAAGGAACTGCTGTTCCTCTGTTTTAAATGGGGGGAGGTTGTTGCTTTGTATAACAATTAAAATATATGTAATCTTAATTTTTAATTATTTTGTATAAAAAGAATATATATAAATTTGTCTTTGTGGGGGATTTAAAGTCATGGGATTTTAGTAAAGATTTTTAATCGGTTTTATCTGATATTGGGAATTGAGATTTTTGTATTTAAAGAAGGGGAAAATATATCAGAATTTTTTAACTACTATTTTGTTACTGTGCAAAACCAAAGGGAGGAAACTGAGATTGAGTCTTATTTGCATGTGTCGGCTGAAACCGTCACAAATGGAACCCAATCATTTTGCAAATGGTGCTTGTCAGTATCTTAATCATACTTTCCCTGAAAGTGGATAGGAAAAGGTCGTTTTTCTTTGTCAGTTAATTTCCCTGATCTTGTATTTGACTTCTTCCTTCGGGGTAACAGCTGTTGTAAATGTAATCTAGCCTAAAGGTAAGAGAATTATTAAATCTGCAGACATATTTCTTAAAAGATTTTATTATCATTCCATTTTACTAGGCATCTAAAAATGGTTTTGGTTTACAACTTTTAACCGAGGTGTTTCCGTTCCTAGATTCCTTATCTGAGGTTGATGGTTTTGCCTTTCTACATCATCCCTGAAGTTTGCATCACCACCATGGCACCCTTCTGTCTGTTTGAAATAAAGTAAATACTTAAAATTTTGGTTGCAGAAAGTAGATATCGCAATTACAGCTAAACACAAACTTTTACACACAAATAATTATAATTTCTCCATTTACAGCCATCTTTAAAGTCACCTCTTTGGAACACCAGCCCACCTTGCAAGGGAAATTTTCCTCATGCCAAACTCTCCCATAGAAATATTTTTTTCAAGCCTAGTAGAATAAACCCTTGTCAAGGATAGCATACGCGTATTAGCAGTACATTGAAACCAACAATGAAATTAAAAATATGAGCCTTATTGTATTTTTCACATGTTTTGGGATTGCAAGCCATGTGGGAGAATATTAGTTGGATTGAAAATTTTTCTAATAGGTGTTCCTTTTTATACCTGCACCACCCTTCAGACACACCTGTACTGTTTCTAGGTGATGGCAGTCTGTTGTGGTATATGCGAGTGTAGCCACGACTGCTGCAGCAATGTTGTTTGTGCAGGAGGTGAGGCAGCTGGAAGCGACGACACTTGCTGCTCCCAGGATAGTGATTGCATCCCCCAGCCCCAGCGCTACACTCCGCGTGGTAAGTTCTCTACACTTTTATAAGCCTTTTGCTGTAAAGTTAACACTGTACGGTGGTACGCTACCAACACACGGTCATGCAGGTACCCAGTTGGGTTCACAGAAAATTAAGTAAAGTAGTTCCAAGTCTTGACATTATATTGCAATTGTAATGTTTGAATTTATTTTATAATACATGCGTTAACCTTGCAAATTTGGCGTAACTCATAAAATTCTTGTATTGTGGGTTAATACTGAGAATCGCCTATTGGCATGTTATAATATATTTTTCTTTTCAAACTGCATTGAAGATAATGTGTAATACAGTAAAACACCACAATAAACATTCCATTGGACAACTGTTTTGGTCCCAACAAAACCCCAGGCAAAAAAGGGTTGTGGTTTCACTTTATCTAATTTTTACATTTGGAGTTATGGCATATTAAAATGACCACATTAACAAACAGATTATGCCACAATTCCATACTAACATAAGTTCAGATCCTTTTCTTTGATAATAGAACATTCTGTAGAATGTTACAAAGTTTACTACAAACGTAGCGGTTCAACGGATGTTTATGTCACTTGAGATCAGGAAACCATAGCAGTTTGTATTATTAAATTGGCATCTTTCAATATAGTATACAAAGCCCTTGTCACAGCGGGCATATTAACTATGCACAGTCTTTCTTTTGTACAGCAGTGAGATTATCTTGTGTGCAGCATCTGCAGTTTGTGCATGTTTATGTATGTTTCGCATGCAGGATTTGTTGCTCTTCTATGTGAATAAATTACTGCATCGTTAGTGTGCTGTATATTGTTTTGGTATACTAAGAAAATTGGTTAGAGTTGAGTAAAATATGAATTGGAAATGGGAAATGTTCGTTTTTAACCATAATATCTGTTGAAGATTTGTTATGGCGATGCTGGTGCTGATTGAGTGTGGCAGAATGTTTGCCCTTCACATAGCTTAAACTCCTTAGGAAGTTAGATACTGTTGTGATGGTGTTTTGACATAGGGACTGAATAATTCTTTACACGAAAGATACCACTGTCTAGTTCCTTACCCATTGCCCAGGCAGCGCCGCTGACCTGGATAACATTTGCCATGCCACCAACCTGGAAATCATTAGGTATTTCACAGACCTCGAAGACATTGGCCATGCTGCCAACCTGGAAAACACTGGGTTATCCTGGAAGCCAAGAAAACTCTTGGCCACACTGCCTACCCACAAAACATTGGACATATTGCAGACCCAGAATATGCTTGGCCACACTACTTACCCACAAAACAATTGCTGACCCAGAAAATGTTGGCTGTACCGCCAACTCAGAAAACACTGGCTGTATTGCTAACACAAAAAACACTGACTGTATTGCTAACCCAGAAAACACTGCCCATACTTCTAACCCATAGAATGTTGGCTGTGCAAAAAAAATTGAATTAATGACCAATTTTGCAAACATTGCCAGTGCTTTTAATTGTAAAAATATCCATAAACAGAAGCAGTGTAGAAGAGTACAATATAAAAATACTAGTGGTGTGCCAATGTGACTTTACTGATTACAGATTCAGTTACTGATTGTGATATCAATAATCAGCAGATATTGAGTCAGTTACTGGTTATTTCAGTTTAATAAATTATTTTTAAGTTGCCAACACTCACTGCAGAGTGAAATGCAATTTAACAATGTTAGTGTAAGCAAGTACAGTTAATTAATCATAATTTAAAATGGTCAAGTTTTTGTTGAGAAAGCCTAGCATTCTCAAGTTTTGTTTTGTATAACATTTCCTGTTGAAAAAAGGATCATTTCAGAAGAAATAAAATCAAGAAGTTTCTTTATATATTTGAAAATCTCTTCTTTAAGATGTGGATAGTTATCATCCTTTCCCAAAAAAATATCAGCAAAATATTTTTAATGCACACAAAAATTAAGCCTAATGCTACATAGCAGTGAACTGCATCTACCAAGTGTAATGCTATTTGCTTCTTCGGTTTGGCCTTACCGCATGACCAAATATTATGTATTGGTTTCATGTATAAAACGTTTCCTCAAACAAACAAAATGTGTGCTTGCACGCATTCCTTTGGGTCATGCAGCAGTCTATTTCACTCTATTTATTCAAGTCT
>NQII01010029.1:0-20092 GCA_002778355.1 Clitarchus hookeri
TGCGCGAGTGAAAGACATTCTCAATGGTGGCAACAGATAGACATAACACATGTTAATGATGTGTAATAGGTAATTGACTGTAACCAAACAGAGACTATTAGGGACATTAATTAGATTTGAAATAGGCATTAAATATTGCGCTCACTGTTAAGTAAAATAGTAATAATAAAGACATAATTTAATGCTGTAAATAATATATGTGTGAATAAATAAGAAATAAAATTTTTTTACTTTAGTTTTTATTAATGCTTCCATTCTTTATGAACTCACATTCGCACTTCAGGCGTCTATGTAACACTGGTGTCAGAAGTGGGATGGAGGCATTTAATTGTAAATAAAGGTAGGCTAGAGGCAAGTAGTTTCTGTATTCAAACAAATTATTTAATATGAATAACAAATATAATGTTTTCTACGAGAAGTTCTGAATGAACTACTATAACGAACATTGAAAATCTTAACTGGTATCAGGAGAAGACTGTCTCTGAATTAATGCAAATAAATAGGGATGCCTTCTTGTTTCGTCCAAATGACCTTGGAAGGACTAATGTGACCTGCAACCTCATTGATACAGTTGATGCCGGGCCCATAAAGNGTTTCGTCCAAATGACCTTGGAAGGACTAATGTGACCTGCAACCTCATTGATACAGTTGATGCCGGGCCCATAAAGCCACCAAGAAGACTGCCACTACCTTCGCATGAGGCAGTTGAGGAAATTCGGAATGATATCGATGAGAAAGAACAATCAGTTAGTCAGTCCATGGTCATCCCCATCGTTCTTGTTAAGAAGAAAGATGGCTCTCTGNCGATGAGAAAGAACAATCAGTTAGTCAGTCCATGGTCATCCCCATCGTTCTTGTTAAGAAGAAAGATGGCTCTCTGCCATTTTGCATAGATTATCGCCAGCTTAAAAATGTGACAAAGAAAGACTCTTATTCACTTCCAAGGAGAGATGACACATTAAACAGCCTAGCAGGTTCACAATGGTTCTTTACTTTGGAAATGAAGATTGGCGTCTGGCAGTGCGAGGTGGCTCCAGAGGACCAAGAGAAGACTGAATTTTGCATCCAAGGCAAAGGAACCTCGCAGTTCAAAGTTATGTCTTTTGGGCTGTGTAATGCCCCTGCCACATTCGTACACTTTATGGAAAATGTTTTAGCTTTCAATATTTGTCAGGTTTACTTAGATGACAGTGTTGTGACAGGATGGGCATTTGAAGAGCTCCTATCTCGCTTAGACTCAGTATTCCAGAAAGTCACCACAGCCAACTTGAAACGAGTTCCTAAGAAGTGACAACTGTTCCTAAATATAATTAATTTCTCTGGATATGTAGTGTCGGCTCATGGAATCTAAACAGATTACGAGAAGACCAATGCAATACGAAATAGGACGACATCAAATAACAAAACTGAAGTGCGGGGTTTTCTGGGATTATGTGCATATTACCATCGATTTGTACCTGGATTCGCCACGATCGCCAATCCACTTCATCAACTGACTGAGGCAAAAGGATAATTTTATTGGACCACTGAGTTTGAAAATGATTTTCGTAAATTAAACGAAATTCTGATGTCTCCATNGCAAAAGGATAATTTTATTGGACCACTGAGTTTGAAAATGATTTTCGTAAATTAAACGAAATTCTGATGTCTCCATCAGTCCTGGATTTTCAGATAAGTAAGGGCAAATTCATTTTAGACACAGATGCTAGTGATGTAGGCATTGGGGCTGTGTTGTCTCCGTTTCAAGTTTGGAAGAAAAGAACACTAGAATATTTCAGTAAGTTATTGCATAAGCGTGAGTAAAATTGCTGTGTTGCACGCAGGGATCTTCTGGCCATTGTGAAGGCAATATCATAATCCACCCCTACCTTTAGGGCAGAAAATTTTATTCTAAAAACCGACCACGCTTCATTATGCTGGCTACTAAATCTCGAGAACCGCGAAGGTCAAATAGCATGGTGGGTACAGCATCTTCAAGAGTATGACTATGAAATACAGCACAGATCTGATTGCCATCACAGCAACACAGATGCACTGTCTAGGAGGCATTTGAGCTATTTTGTCGTCATTGCGAACAAAAAAAAAAAAGTAGTGAATCGCCGAAGTTACGGACGAAAATATTTCAAGGTTCTTTATCTTGTGATGGATCAACAACCTGGAGTGATGAGCGTATGAGGAAAGATAAGCTGAATGACCCCACTTTGTAGCCATTATTAATGTTTAAAGAAGACGAATGTAGGCCAAAAATAAGAAGATATATATAGCCTGAGCGCAGCAGTCAAAGCATACTGGGCACAATGGAATTTCTTGATTCTGAATAATAAGATACTCTACAGAAACTGGGACAGTAATGATGGAAAACACACACATTTACAGTTGGTCATTCCTGAAAGCAGGGTTCCAGAAGTCTTAAAAGAACTGTGCACTGCAGCAGCCAGTGGGCAGTATGATGTTAATAAGACCCTTAACAGAGTTCGAATGAGATCCTACTGACTTCATTGTCGTGAGATTGTTGACATGTGGTGCCGATTGTGCTACACCTGCACGGCGAGAAATGGTCAAAGTACCAGGGGACAAGGTCACCTCCAGAAATACAATGTTGGAGCACCATAAGGCAGAATGGCAGTAGATATTTAGCTAATTTGCTCTTTGCAGAGATAGTCATTCAGTATCAAGTGGCTCAAGATTATTTTGCTAAGTGGCCTGAGGTCATTCATTGCTTTCCTGAACCAGGATGTATGTAATGTGGCTAAGGCACTCATATAACATGTCTTCTCGAGGTTTGGGGTGCCAATAGAACTCCATTCTCAACAGGGAAGAAACTTTGAAGCTGCTGTCTTCCAGGAGGTGACGAAAATTCTTAGGATGACAAAGACTTACGCCCTCAGTCAGATGCCAAGCTCGAGAGGCTTAACCGGACTCTTGAGCAGTACCTGTCAATTTTTGTGGCAGACAACCTAAAGGACTGGTATTCAAAGGTTTCATTGTTTCTTCTTGCTTACTGCTTAGCAGTTCACAAGTCCACAAGGGTAAAACTATCAAGGATTCTGTTTGGATGAGAGCAACGCCTTTCTAGTGACCTGCTGTTTGGCCGACCGATAGAACAGGAAGATGCAGCCCCTGATTATGGCAGCGAATTACGTAACAGACTTTTTGGCATTCATAATTTTACTCGATAGCAACTCAGAATACATAGTGACAGGATGAACATGTGGTATGATAAGGGAATGTTGGGAGACGAATTAAAGAACGACAACTAGTGTAGCTGTACAACCCACAGAGGAGTACTGCCCGAAGATACAGAAATGTTGGGTGGGCCTCTAAGGAATTTTGAATTAGATCAATGATGTTGTCTTTCGGATTTGTCGTCAAGGCTCTCGGGCGAAAACGAAGGTATCCACATCGACCGACTGTCGCTCTACGATGGTCCGGATGTTGCAGTGTCTGTTCCGGACAAACGGAATTTATGGGGGGGGTGGGGGCAGTGTTACGCGCTCACTGCTTTACATCCAGCACGAGCGAATGGAAGTGGAGGGCATCAGTTATATGATTGTGGCGGCCTATAATAAAGGATGCTTACGTACACACCTATAAACCTATCACAGAACGTGCCTCGCTGACCCTTAGAAGCTCATATTTCTCCATTTATGACGCAAGAATAGCGTCGTCTTCACTTCTACTTTTCCCGGAACAGCTTGGATTGCCAAGAACGTTCGAGATGGCACCTACCTAAGGTATAAACAACACATGTGGGCCTCTGAGGAGGGAGTGATTAAGGGCTGAGAGTTTGGTGTCTCATGCAAACTTAAGCGACATTTGGGCGATTCCGGAGCGGCGATGGACGACTGCAGCGATCTGCGAGAGTGCTCCGGCGATCTTGTGAGCAGTGAAGAGTGAGACTGATGTGCGGATTGTGGACTGGATGCGTGAGTGAAAAGGCATTCGGGACGATGGAAATGGACAGTTTTAACTAAACGTTTTGAAATAATTTGAGCAGTTTAAGGAACATTAGCAAGAGTAAAGACTGTGCTAAAGACTTTAATTGAAATTGAGATAGTAATTAAATATTGCAATTAATTATAATAATAAGAGTTAATAGGATGTCCAGACTGGTAAATAAGAGATGATATAATAGACTATTTGCAGCATTGAGAATAAGCATAATTATTTAATCTAGTTCTTTAATTTTTAATAACACTACCATTCCTTACGAACTCGGATATGCCCCTCAGGCATTCTTGTAACAGTATGTTGCCACATGCACGTCTGTGAGTTTGCGTTCATTACATTCGGTGCGACAATGTTATCAAACATTTGTTTCTGTACCATGTTCAACATTTTGGGCTTCAGTTCTATTGAAATTATTTTTGTAGTCCATACAATAACATAAGGTAGAGAAAAAAAAATTTCTTTCGTCAATAGTTGTACAAATTGCAGAGGAGGAGAACTTATAAATTTCAGTAAATATAAAAACAACGAAGCTGTGAAGAAAGGTTTGATTTTTCCACACATTATATTAATTGGCTTCAAATAGTAATCAAAAGCCCCCTTTTAGAATATTGTTACATGGACGCCTGATGGGCTTATCTCAATTCGTGAAGAATGGAGGTCCTAATAAATATAAAAGAACCAAATTTGATTTCTAATTTATTCACACAGCTATTATTTACAGCACTAAATTATCTGTTTCCGCTATTACTGTGATATTTAACAGTGAGCTCCATATTTATTGCCTATTTCAAATCCAATTAATGTCCTTCATAATTGTCTCTGTTCGGTTAGTATATTACCTCATACTCATTATTAACACGTGTTAAGTATATCTGTTGCCACCATTTGTAATTTATTTCACTCACGCATCTAGTCAAATAGTCCATCCTGCCAGCCGCACCTTCACTGCTTGCTACTCGCAGTAGCAGATTTCGCTTCCACTGGTCACTTCTCTCGCTGCTCGTCTTATGTCGCTCGGAACTCAACCATACATTGACACATAAACTACACAGCTCAGTGGCATGTCACACTTATCTAGCGTTCGCCCTTGCCATCTGGGTGGTTCAACCCACCCCGAGTCACGTTGAGAGAAAGAGGTCAATAATCCCGAGCATTCTTCAGATAAACGCAGAAATCACAACCACTAGGATCAGCAGCGCACGCCGTAAAAATCATTANTCGGAACTCAACCATACATTGACACATAAACTACACAGCTCAGTGGCATGTCACACTTATCTAGCGTTCGCCCTTACCATCTGGGTGGTTCAACCCACCCCGAGTCACGTTGAGAGAAAGAGGTCAGTAATCCCGAGCATTCTTCAGATAAACGCAGAAATCACAACCACTAGGATCAGCAGCGCACGCCGTAAAAATCATTANTAATCCCGAGCATTCTTCAGATAAACGCAGAAATCACAACCACTAGGATCAGCAGCGCACGCCGTAAAAATCATTATCGTGTCGGCTGGCTTTGTGTAACGGATATGCGGCCACCGGCCTATCGATTTCCTGGTCATTCTAAACATTCCTTTGACTTGCTGCCGCCGCTATGATGTAACTGCTGTCCCTCACTTCCACTCGCTCGCGTGGGTCAAGAAGCAGCGAACGCGTAACAATATATTAAGTTTTAATTGACAGTAGATAGATATGACGTTAATAATAATTACTATAATGATAATAATAATTATAAATAATAATAATTGTTGTCAGAGAACTGATGCCCACAGCTAAAATCGTTGTACTTTCTATCTTTAAATTCTTGATAGAAAAAAGTATTTACATTTATCTACCATGTCATCTGTGAACTCATGAAGTGATTATTTAAAAGACATCACTATAAATTATTGCGTGAATAGAGTACTTGATGTCGTTGACTTAACTTTCATGTGATATGAGTTGTTCCAAAGATCAGTACTTCGAACTATAAATTACGTGCTTTTCTATAAATGCCATAAATACCACAAACTGAACATTGGAAAGAGACGTAAAATATAATAAATATTCCTTATACGCAGTTTACATTTTACATTTCACATATAGGTGATTAAAACAAAATTCACTTACAAACTTAGCGAATAAGCGAGTTGCGAAAGATTTTAATTAATATACATTATCAGACATTAAAGCTAAAACTCTTATGACATTTCTTATTTTCAATTTAAAATTGGAGTTTGGAATGATTCCATAAATGTATATATTGAATGAGCCTGAGTGCATGAAAAACTATTTTTCGGGGTGACCAATGATTGCAGTGTGCAGACAATTAATGCGGTCATAAGACGTGATTAAAGAGATGCACACGTTCTGACGAAAAAAAANATGATTGCAGTGTGCAGACAATTAATGCGGTCATAAGACGTGATTAAAGAGATGCACACGTTCTGACGAAAAAAAAACAATAAAGCGAAGTAACAAATGTCAATGAAATTACCATGGCAACTACAAATACAAAAAAAAAAAAACTAAAATGAACATCCTCCTATTTATTTATGTGCTGAACGACAAGGCCTACTACTTATTTTAATAGACAGGAAACACAAAATTACCATCACATCAGTCTAGTTGTTAGATGANAACGACAAGGCCTACTACTTATTTTAATAGACAGGAAACACAAAATTACCATCACATCAGTCTAGTTGTTAGATGACTGCACTGCGGTATTTAATTCCTCTGGTAGTGTTCGTATGACGTAGTCTAATAAATAACTATACGACAATGTCGGGATAACGATTCAAATATAAAGATTTGGTGTAATTTGGTTAAGAAATAATGTTTTGTTTTTGGTTAGGGCATTCTGTATCTCCTTGACATGCAGTACCTACCGCTCTAAACTGTCATTCACTCACGCTTAACATTGGTTTATCGCAGGGTATAGTCAAAAACCAGTATTTAGNCCTACCGCTCTAAACTGTCATTCACTCACGCTTAACATTGGTTTATCGCAGGGTATAGTCAAAAACCAGTATTTAGTTTATCGTGGAGTTTTTTTACGGTATACGTATGTAAAACGCAATATTATAGTGTTTCGGCTAAAATATAATANTGATTGCAGTGTGCAGACAATTAATGCGGTCATAAGACGTGATTAAAGAGATGCACACGTTCTGACGAAAAAAAACAATAAAGCGAAGTAACAAATGTCAATGAAATTACCATGGCAACTACAAATACAAAAAAAAAAAACTAAAATGAACATCCTCCTATTTATTTATGTGCTTAACGACAAGGCCTACTACTTATTTTAATAGACAGGAAACACAAAATTACCATCACATCAGTCTAGTTGTTAGATGACTGCACTGCGGTATTTAATTCCTCTGGTAGTGTTCGTATGACGTAGTCTAATAAATAACTATACGACAATGTCGGGATAACGATTCAAATATAAAGATTTGGTGTAATTTGGTTAAGAAATAATGTTTTGTTTTTGGTTAGGGCATTCTGTATCTCCTTGACATGCAGTACCTACCGCTCTAAACTGTCATTCACTCACGCTTAACATTGGTTTATCGCAGGGTATAGTCAAAAACCAGTATTTACTTTATCGTGGAGTTTTTTTACGGTATACGTATGTAAAACGCAATATTATAGTGTTTCGGCTAAAATATAATACGCTATTTTCGGAATAAAAGTAAGTTCATAACCACCCTGAGTGATCTCTTATTATATATTGAGGAAAAAATATCAACAGTTTTTCTTATCAACGTTTACATAAGGCTTTATTTAGGTAACAAATCCAAACCTGGGGCAAAACTAAGTAATGTTAGCATTGAGCTGGAAAATTATTATCTGCTTCAAGTTGTTTGTCAGCTGAATTCACGTTCTTTACTATGAAACACAAGGAGAGTAATATTAACTCGCCCTTACCGTTTGTTGTTCCATAAGTGCCAGCTGCTTCTTGGAAGTTGGACAAGACAATTCTTTTTGCAATAACGGCTTTCANCCGTTTGTTGTTCCATAAGTGCCAGCTGCTTCTTGGAAGTTGGACAAGACAATTCTTTTTGCAATAACGGCTTTCACTGCATACTTGAACAACAACGTAGATATTCTACTCTCTACGTATGAATAAGTATTTTGAATAAGTCACTGTTAGTAGTCATTCTATATTCCCTCTTTATTGATTTATCATTTCAAAATGAGTGTCATAGCCCAATCGTATATAATGTATATGAATGGAAATCACCACGAATCATTAAAATCCGGGTTACTAAAATATTAGAAAACTTTATTTTTCATTCAAATCGTCAAATTTCAACGAATGCGTGTTCTAGTTAATAATTTTGTTGAATAATACATGATTCTGATTTCGAATGTGCAAATATAGCTTGATGATAGTCATAGGTAATAAACTATTTAACTATTTGCCAAACCAATATCCAATACCTTTTCACATAATGTATTTAATGTGATCCGAAATACAGAATAGTAAGGTTCAGAAATAAATACAGCATTACAGATTATATTCACATCCGCTGTGTCATTAGAAAATAAAGTTTGATTACAAATTACAGACTTACAAATTCGATAAAATTAGAAAGTATTGTAAGCGACATTGCAAGAATGTGATATCGAAAATAATTGTTGAACATTACTAGCAAGTTAAGGTAATTCGGGGATCATAATAATTCATAAAAGACTAAAATTTATATTATTTACATCCACATGAATTACATAAACTCATTTCATTCATAATTCTGTTATTATATTAGGTGATACAAATTGACATAAATACTGCAAAACTCACAAATAAACAACAAATAATTCTACAATTGTATTCGTGTTATACGTAATATCACATAGCACAACAGTCTAGAAAAATAATTAAATAATATATTTTTAGAACTGAACTACAAACAATTTAATAATTTTGCGTGCTTGGAGAAGTTGGTGGGGGGCAGGTGGGGGACGGTTTACACGAGATTTGGTAGTTGCACCAGTTTTTTTGGCTCTTCAATTTATATTTCTGAGTGTACTATTCTTCAAGTTGGGCGACTGCCATCGTACATTTTATTGACATCCCTGAATCATCTATTTGATCAACTACTAATAGGTTCCTTGTTGAACATCATGACTGCGATATTATAACGTTTACTTTGTTAAATATAAAAAAGTTGTTTTGAAAAATTTCGAAAACACTATTTAATAACTTTTTAACACCACTTTAGGGCTTGTATCGTTTTCAGTTCAGTCAAATCGGTCGTTTAGAGTAAATTTCAGTCAGGTATCAACATTACAATCAACCTTGCCAAAAGTACTGAATTTTCTCACTGTAAAGATGAATATGGATGGTTCTAAAGATGCTAGGGTGAAATTTCATCAAAACAAAATGAAGGCTTGATATTTTAGAGGTACCGATGATATTNTGGTTCTAAAGATGCTAGGGTGAAATTTCATCAAAACAAAATGAAGGCTTGATATTTTAGAGGTACCGATGATATAAATATCTTCAAAATATGGTATATTTGAAAATAATTATGCCATTATGTTAGAAATTTGCCCCAGAATTATAATCATATTTATAATATCAGTGCCAATGGTATCATAGTAGTGAACACTAAATCTTTAAACGGGTGAAAGGCAATATTCTGTAGATAATAATGTCAATACCAAGATTATCAGTATTAGATAATACATCAGCAGCAATAATTATATANTGGTTCTAAAGATGCTAGGGTGAAATTTCATCAAAACAAAATGAAGGCTTGATATTTTAGAGGTACCGATGATATTCAAAATATGGTATATTTGAAAATAATTATGCCATTATGTTAGAAATTTGCCCCAGAATTATAATCATATTTATAATATCAGTGCCAATGGTATCATAGTAGTGAACACTAAATCTTTAAACGGGTGAAAAGCAATATTCTGTAGATAATAATGTCAATACCAAGATTATCAGTATTAGATAATACATCAGCAGCAATAATTATATACTCATTGCAGATCTCCAGTTCATCGATCATGCCAAACACGGAAGTCAATACCATGGCATCGAAATATCAATATTTTCCACATTTCTAAATCGGCTGGCAATTGTTTTGTGTACAAAACTTTGTCTTTATATCGAAATATTGAACATATTTAGCGAATTAATGTATATTGCATTTCGTTGTTCAAGACAACACGACTTCTGCCCAACTACTCGTTAGGAGAAAGATACTTGGGTTTATCAACAAAACAGTAGTCCTTGACATCACAGGTATGCTGTTCTCAATGTATGGCAGAGGATATCGGCAAGTACCAGGGTATGGAAGACTTCTGCCTGCAGGTATCATGTAACAACACTTCCCGCTGCTGGAAAATATGTTTTCTCTGTGTATGAATATGTTGTGTGAAATATATTAGATAGTGTATTTTGCATGAAACTGGTAAAACAATTTCTCTGGCCTTGGTAATAACTTTTTTCTAGAGTAAAACATATTTTTTTTTTGTTCGTTTTCACGATGGAAAACTAAATATCACTCCTTGAATTTATTTGGGTATGACAGTCAATGTTGTCTTTTATTAACCCTTTACACTCCTGTGTCGAACCAGGTACGTCTACCGTAGGAAAATGTATGTCTGTAACCACACAGATACTTGGTCATGCATTTAACTATAGAAGTGAAAAAGATAAAATTAAAAAAAAAAACGCACACTAAATGCAATAAGGGTATCCACAGTGGTGGTAAGTTCATTATACGGGATCGAGCTGTAAAATAACAAGGACGTATGTCGCTATTGCTCCCAGCATGGAGGATAAGAAGGAGTAGTCGAGTGTTATAAAGCCAGTAGCGGTGAAGGTCACTTCTCTGCTACGTACTTGACTCACGAACATCCTCAGCTGATCCTTATAGTCCGCACTCAGGTCTTTGGTCAGAAGCAACTCGTTGGCAATACGCACAGTGTCCAGAGACTCGGCTCTTGCATCGCTGCAAAACTGGATAGTTAGCAATGCTTTAGCAATGTTTAACGTTGCCCACCAAACTGTCAATACAAGAGTTCCGTAGAACATAAGTTCGTTAAAGTTTTCCCCTCTCATTTCTGACGCTAGATAAATGCCATAACACACACATGATGTTATATGGACAAATGTAGTGAAAACATCTATGAGATTTGCAAATCCATACATGACGTTAACTGCTAATGTTACATCTGTGAGTCTGTGGTGACATAATGCCAGCGCGCGTATTTGAATGTCAGACCCACGCACTGAAGATTTTGATCCTCCTGAACTCTCTTGGTCCACATTGTTCAGTTCTTGTCTTATGCCCGTGTTGTTATTCCCTTCTGTGATCATGTATTTCACTTCATTGCTTATTACTCTTGTTATGACCATATTATCAAACATCTTTACAAGTATATCGTTGAGAATTTTGAACTTTGACTCAATTATTTTGATGATTATAGATCGTTGGGAAATGAATGTAATCTTAATTACTAAGTTTATCATGTTTGCAAAAAATATTGCATAGTTGACATTGCGATGTATGTAGATGAATCCTTTGGTGAGTGCAAAAGCTACGAATCCCAAAAACAGTACGAAGGTTTTGACATACGATAAATTAAACGTTTTCTTGCTATAGGTAACAACAATTTTAAGAAGAATGTTATCCACGGTTTCAATAGATGTTAACACTTCTTTGATGTACCTGTATTTAAACATAATGTCTATAATAATAACAACTGTTGCTAGAGAACTCAACACGTTATTTAAAACTGTAAAAACCACTTCCCTAGACATTTTTATTGTAGATAAATATTTTAATTTGTCTATCGAATCATCTGCGAATCCGTACACAATAAGGGCTCCTAGCAGACCACTATATATTACTGCAGGAATAGATAACTTAATATCGCTTGTATCTATTCCGTTGTCGGAGATCAAGCTGTAAGGAGCAAGGCCAGTAACCTTAGATAAATAAATTATAGGTCGCAATACTTTGTGGACACTTCCCTGCTCTCGAAGTTCTTGCACTTTAGTGGATGCCATCACTCTACAGTCGAAGCTGAAAAACCAGAAAAAAATTCATTTATTTTATGTTTTAACAACAGTTTGTTAAAAAAATATTTTTATATTTGTGTTGTACTTCATCTTGCCTTCTTTAATCTATCTTACGTGTATTCTTAACATGGAACCGCGGTATCATAATGGCCAGGCCACTCGCCTCCCACCTAGGCCACCTGAGTTCGCTTTCCGGTGGGTTCCTCCCGGATTTTCGCATATGAGAATCGTGCCGGACGATGCGACAGCTCGTCGGGTTTTCTTGGTGATCTCCAGTTTCTCCGCCCTTGCATTACGGCGCTGCTTCATGTTCATCTCTCTTCACCCTCATCGGATCCTAAAATTTCGATGTTAAGAGTTGCTCAAATGTCTTCAATCAATCTTCAATTGTGTATTCTTAACCTCAATGTGCGAGGGATGAGAGACGGAGCAGGGTTTTATACATTTATATTATATGAAATAAATTTTTTTATAGGCTCATTTCTTAAACTACACGTGCTAAAATTGTTAACAAATATGTACAAAAATATTTTATATTTAATTGGTTATGAAATCAGAGGAACTGAATTAGGTATTTTATTTCAACCTGTGTAGTTACCTACACCTTATGGAATGTGTGTACACAAATTACTCCACCTTTTGAGGAGGTGTAAATACACTGCTGTAAATAAAAGCAAGCGAAATTGAAATAATGTTTGGAACTTTTCTTGTAGGCTCTCAGGTATTGGTTTCCGTTTTATTTGACCGTAGTTTAATGATTTTCATTTACGAAAACAGTGAATAAAGTGTATTGGAACATTTTATAAATCTGATGTAACCTTATATAATGAAATTGTTTCTGTTTTGCCGGAAAATAGTTTTAGAAATTAATGTTACCTGTGATTCATATTACCTCGTGACTTCTAAGATTTTATCTTTAACTTTTTGAGTAGTAAATATAAAATAGTAGCGTTAATTTAGTTAGAAATATCGAAAAAACACAGACACTTCATTGAAGACTGGAGGCTATTGATATGACTTTCTATTGACGAAAACGCTTCTTTGTAAAAATAAAGCAATGAAATTCTCATGCTCTCAAACAAATAAAATATCCAGCTATTATAAAATTTGTGAATTTGTGTCGTTGGTCTGCAGTAAAATGTCGGTGAAAGTTGTGAAACATGTAGTTTCTTTTTAACTGTGCCAGTTTAGTTACACCGAGAATGATAACTCGTGTAGCTGCCGAAGGAATGCTTAACACTTTGTGAATAGCTTAAGACCACCTTTTTCGAGTGTTAGTTGAATTCTTCTCAAGAGAGAATATATAGCTGCCCACATAACTTCATATTGCTGTAGGAGGTTAATTCACACCACATGGATTTATACAAGAAAAATGTCTGCGCCACTTATAAATGTGGGTAAAATATTGCCCTGCACTGTTTATGTTAGGAAAATTATATATATTATAATAAATGCTTTCTGAACCAAATGAAATTTCAAAGCAATGTAATAGGTAAACGTGAAAAAGAAGAAGATGCATTCCTCACAACTAATAAGGAGCAATATTTACAGCAATCATAATTCGTCAAATAACACAGGATTACTCTGAAACTCGGGATCATAGATAACCTTAGCTATCCTTGTTATCTGTTGCCAACTGAACGAATTTGAGGACATTTTAACAACGGCAAGTGGCCGAGAATACTATTTATTCTACTGTAACGTGCTCGCTGCTTCGCATCGCGTGCGAGAGAGTTGAAGTGAAGGACAGCAGTTATATGATCGCGGTGGCAAAAAGNCGTGCTCGCTGCTTCGCATCGCGTGCGAGAGAGTTGAAGTGAAGGACAGCAGTTATATGATCGCGGTGGCAAAAAACATAGGATTCAATTAACAGACGAGCGATATGCCGGTGGCCACGTATGTGTTACAGAAAGCGAGCCGACACAAGAATCCTTTTTGCGGCATGCGCTGCTAACCCTGGTTGTGTTTATTTTCTGAGTCTATCTGTGGAATTTTCTAGTTGTTTACTGCCCTATATTCTGACTTCTAAACTCGGGGTGAGTCAGGGCCAGCAGAGTATAATATGTGCGACGGGCCTCCGGGCTGGGAGTAGTAGTAAGAATGAGTGGCCGAGTTCAGAACGATAGAAGGCGAGCGGCGAGAGAAGTGACCAGTGGAAGGGAAATCTGCAACCGTGAGCATCAAGCAGTGAATAGTGCGGCTTGCAGACTGGACTACTGGACTGGATGCATGAGTGAAAGACATTACAAATTATGGCAACATATAGACTTAACATTTGTTAATGACGAGTATGAGTTAATTGACAATAACTAAACAGAGACATGAAGAATGGTATTAATTAGAGTTGAAATAGAAATTAAATATTGCGTTCACTAAAAACTAAAAATTGTAAGAAATTTAGATAAATAATTGAGTGCATAAATAATAATATCTGTGTGAATAAATTATAAATTAAATCTAGTTCTCTTTTTTTAAGATCTCCGTCCTTCACGAAGTCAGACACGCTCCACAGGCATTCTATGTAACACTGGTGTCAGAAGTGGGATGGAGGCTATTATTAATTAAACAATTGCAAATTGAGTAATGCATTGAAAAATAATTAGTTTTATCAAAAATTTAAAACTTTTTTAACCACCATTGCAGTGAATGTTTAAAAAAAAAATGTCTGCAGAACTGGATGGACTGCGAGCATTAATCGAGGCACGAAGTATCCAAGTGAAAGCAAATACAAATAGCTCGTGGGAATATATAAATAACCAAATTAGTAGTGTGTAAGAGAGTGTGCATGACATTGTAAATGCCCAAATTAGTAGTGAAAAAGAAAGCGTGAATTAAAATAAATATCCTAATTAGTTCTGTAATTGAAACTAAATAGTGTATAAACGAGAATGTAAATAGCCAGAAAACGACTGTAAAAGAGAATGTAGACAAAAAAATAGAGACTGTAAATGAGAATGGAGACATGAAAATAGAAGGAAGGCTGTAGCGAGTTAGTGAACACGAGAATTGACAGTGTGAATGAAAGAATTCACTGAGTAAATGAAATATTGAACAATGTAAACAATAGGATGGACAGTGTAAATGAAAAAGTGGACTGTGTCAGGAGAATGAAAAGAGTGCGATGAAGAAGGAATGGCAGGAATTTCTTCAGCAGCGGAGTTCAGTACCACCACATCAACAGCCGATAAAAGTAAAGAAGCAGTACAAGACGAAACTAAAACAGTAACCTCGGATGAGAGCACGAAGATATGCAGCCTTGGTGTCGCTAAGCAAGGAAAGGGGAAGGGTTATTCAAATAAGACCTTCCCTTACGATGGCCAGAATTCATGGCAGGAGTACCAACACCAGTTAAAAATAGTCGCTACCCTTAATGTCTGGACAACCGAACATCGGACTTACTACCTCGCCGCTGTACTGAAAGGGCCCTGCATTTTGCAAACTACAATCACTGCCAGAGCGACATCGACAGGAGTACCTCAGACTGGTGTCGAGTTTGGAGCTATTTTTCGGAGACCGGTACCAGCGACATGCTCACCATGGCCAACTGCGAAGCCGCACCCAGCGACCAGGGGAGCCACTGCAGAAGATATGGCAACAAATTGTGCGGCTCACCCACCTATCTCTGCAGGGGTGCCCCGAGGAGGCGCGACATCATCGCAGTCGGCTTCTTCACAGATGCCATCGCCGATGCAGAGGTTTGACAA
This sequence comes from Clitarchus hookeri, assembly GCA_002778355.1. Classification (NCBI taxonomy): domain Eukaryota; kingdom Metazoa; phylum Arthropoda; class Insecta; order Phasmatodea; family Phasmatidae; genus Clitarchus; species Clitarchus hookeri. The sequence continues at coordinate 15,688 of NQII01010029.1, forward strand.
GCGGTACGTCAGGATGCACCGCACAACATGTAGGACGCTCTGGCCCGCGTACTGGAGTTGGAGTCAGCAAGGCAGGAGCCCGAACCCTGACGTCCAGTACGCACAGTGAAACTGAACAAAGGCGAAGACGGGATAACGAAGACACTGAAGGAGTTGCAGTTGGCCTTGAGGGACATCGCTTCCAGGATTCATGCTACAGAGCTTTGCCGCCCCTCACGCAAACGGAGGGACTGTTGGCCATTTGGACAGCTGGGGCACCTCAGAGCTTGTTGGCGACAACAGAAGCAGAAAACAGTTAGGTGACAGTGTCGCAAAGAACAAATGGCCTCGATTAGCGCATACAAGCACCTGCTTGAAGAAATTCGTGAGCTTCATGCATATGCCTAACAAGTGAGACACCGCATAAATGTTCTGATGCTGCAAGCTGCACGCATCACAAAGCTGTTGGAAAATACACACGATGGCCTGCGAATGCTGTCCAGAAGCCCTTTGCACACCGGGACATATAACAGTTAAAATTGCTCATGGGATGGAGCGAGCGATGTGATGGTCTCCCTCAGTAGTGACTCTGAGGATAGAAGTCCCATGAAGGAAGTTATTCGGGGTGCAAAGAACAAGCTGTGTGAACTCCAGAAAGGGAGTGAGGCAGTCTACAGGATCTATAAGTGCTTCAGTTTACATCGTACCAGCTGCGAGAGAAGTGACAAGAGGAAGGGAAATCAGCGACTGCGAGTATCAAGCAGTAACGAGTTTGGCTGGCATCCTGGACTACTGGTCTAAAGGCGTTAGTGATAGACGTTACAAATGATTACAACATATAGACTAAACATGTGCTAACGTTGAGTATGAGTTTATTAACAATAACTAAACAATGACATAAAGAAGGACGTCAATTAGAGTTGGAATAGAGATTAAATATTCCCCACGCTAATAAATAAACAGAGCACGAGTGCAGATAGATAATCGTATGCTGTAAATAATAGCTGTGTTAATAAATTAGAAATGAAATTTCATTCTTTTGTTTTATTTATTAAGATCTCCGACCATCACGACCTCATATACGCCCCGCAGAGGTCTCATTTAACAATACATACTTCTGGGTCACGTCTTTCAATTCATTCATTCCTTTAGCATAATGTCTACCATTGCCAAAAAATATACAAATTTAAAGCCTCAAAATATTTCAACATAACTGCGACAACATCAGCATAAAATATGCTCAAAATCTTGGCAGAAAAATTAATTTGAAGTTACAATTTTTATTTTTTTATTTGGCTTCAAAAACACCTGCAGATTTCCATTTGATTATTTAGCGTTAATTCGAGTTTTCATGCACTGCTAAGAAATTAAAGAATGAAGCATAAACAAAGTAGGTTTTTGCTTTGTCGTCTTTTCATATGAAGTGCACTTCAGTTGAACAAGAAAGCAAAAATAAACAGAAAGAAAGAGAACTTTAACAACTTTATTTCAATAAACGACTGGTACTAATTATTTGGTGAATTTATCGAAACCTATTCAAAATGGATCAACAACAGACAAAGCATACCGAAGAAATAAGTTCATCCCCTCACCTAAAAACAACAGAATATCAGGCAGGAATAGGCAAGAATTATTTAACAAATAATTCTGCTAATTTTCGAGTACTTCTTTCCCAGTCTAGGGAATTACATTTAGGAAAATACCTGAAGCTCGTCCCATTGCTTCCATTCAAACCTGAAGACGGCGACAGCAACAACTCTGAAATATTGAGTGAACTAAGCAGGACCGTGAAAGTATTCTCTCAGACAATCAATTATGTCTGCTATATTGATAAACCGTTTCGGTAAAAGTAAATTCATTTTTTAGAAGACGCCAAATGTAGATGCAAAATAACTTTGTCATAGGAACACATTTTGAAAAAGCTTCTCGTAAACTTTGCTAGCAATTAAAAAATCTTGCTTAGTTGAAAGTGTGGAAATACTTAAGACAACTCTATATAATTGAATAACTCCCTGTCTCTGCAGTGCATTAACTTCTACAATTGTAGTTTTAGACATAATCAACTTTTACACAGAACTTTATTATCAAAAGATGCGAAATACGCACCATCTCCCATCAGTGGCGTGGAGTACACTATCATAATGCGCAAGACTGTTTGCCTTCCTGGCGTCCCTTATAGCAAAACCAATTACTTAGTTCTCGTTATCTATCATTTTGATATGATTCAGACACACTGTGAGAGCGTCTCCTCTTCGAAAGCGCCATTCATTGTCCTGACATTGGTTGATGAAACAGATAAATGAAACAGGCTAGCAATTCTGGTTGTAAAACTCGATCGATGAATGTGAAAGACATCGCACTAATTACGCTAATTTGAATTACAATTTGCCCATCAAGAAATAACTGCTGCATTCAAATAAGTGTTATTCTTGTGAAGGATTGTTTCTCAAACAGTGGTTCGCCATTCTATGGAGGCCTTAGACAGTGTGCTAGGAGACCACCAATGGCTTTAAGTTTCATCTTTATTAATAACTCTCTAGTATTTCATTCTGTCGAAAACTAGAATATTGAACTTTTAACTTTAAAATACCACTGTTACTCTGTAGAGCATAATTTGTGACATAAAAATCAAACAATATTAAAGTATAAATGCAACCATAAGAAAATTACAAAAGGATACTCTAATTATAAAATATATCGTAGTACCTATCATTGTTTTCTTTTTAAACGTATTTTGGAACGTTTGGTTTAGATTTCGTAACACATGCANAAATATATCGTAGTACCTATCATTGTTTTCTTTTTAAACGTATTTTGGAGCGTTTGGTTTAGATTTCGTAAAACATGCAAAAAAATAGTTTTCAAGTAATAATAAATTATTTTAAAACTTTTTGTGTTCATCTATACATATTATAATACTCAGCGGCAAGTATTCACAAATTGGATGAAAACATGTTGATTAACTGTTAACAATATAAAGTATTCTGAACTTCTCTGAAGACATGCAGTATCCAAATCATTACTTTCGAATTTTAATTATAAACATTTATCAGGGCATTATGTATTTCCCTGACATGAAGTACCGCTCTAAACTGTCATTCACTCACGCTAGACATGGGATTATCGCAGGGTATAGTCGAAAACCAGTAGTTAGTTTATCGTGGAGTTTTTTTACGGTATACGTATGTAAAACGCAATATTATAGTGTTTCGGCTAAAATATAATACGCTATTTTCGGAATAAAAGTAAGTTCATAACCACACTGACTGATCGCTTGTTATATATTGAGGAAAAAAATATCAACGGTTTTTCTTATTAACGTTTACATAAGTCTTTATTTAGGTAACAAATCCAAACCTGGTGCAAAATTTAGTAATGTTAGCATTGAACTGGAATATTATTATCTGCTTCAAGTTGTTTGTCAGCTGAATTCACGTTGTTTACATTTAAACACAAGGAGAGTAATATTAACTCGCTCTTGCCGTTTGTTGTACAGTAAGCACCAGCTGCTTCTTGGAAGTTGGACAAGACAATTCTTTTTGCAATAACGGCTTTCACTGCATACTCGAACAACAACGTAGATATTCTACTCTATACATCTGAATAACACTTTTGAATAAGTCATTGTTAGTAATCATTCTATATTCCATCTTTGTTGACTTATCCGTTCATAATTTGTGACAAAGGCCAATCGTATATAATGTAAATCAATGGAAATCACCATAAATCATTAAAATCCGTGTTACTAAAAATTTGTTTTTCATTCAAATCGTCAAATTTCAACAAATACGTGTTCTAGTAAATAATTTGGTTTAATAATACCTGATTCTGATTTGTAATGTGCAAATATAGCTTGTTGATATTCATAGGAAAAAAATTATTTAACCATTTGCAAAACCAATATTCAATAACTTTTAACATCATGTATTTATTGTGATCCGAAAGACAGAATAGCAAGGTACAGAAAGACATACAACTTTAAAGATTAAATTCATATCAGCTCTGTCATTACAAAATAAAGTTTGATTACCAATTACAGACATACAAATTTGATAAAATTAGAAAGTAATGTAAGCGACAATGCAAGAATGTGATATCGAAAATAATTCTTGAACATTACTAGCATGTTAAGGCGATTTGGGTGTCATAATAATTCATAAAAGTCAAAAATGTATTATATTTATATCCACATAAATTACAGAAACACATTTAATTTCATTATTTTGACGTGACAACGTCTTAAATTAGGTTGGGCTGGGAGTCACTTATGAAAAAGTGTAACGCTCGGTAACGTTACGATGAGTCACCGAACGAGAGAGAGGCCCGCCGAATGCCTTGCGTCTCTCTCCCACTCAACTATGATCGGTCTGCCGCGCGCGCAGCACTACGTTGTCACGTAAAATCTTCGCCCGTAAAACCGACTTTA
>NQII01010029.1:28672-41831 GCA_002778355.1 Clitarchus hookeri
GACCTCAGTCGGAGGCCGTCAAGCGGGACGTGCGGCGGGAAGAATCCGAGAAAAGCCAGTCCGACTTCGTCAAACGAAGAGTGCTGAGTGGACCCGGGAGGAGGGGTTCCGAGAGCAGGCATCGGGACGCCCCACCGCCAGCCGAGGGAATACAGCGCTGCAGTGTCAGATAAGTAGTTCTACACCAAGTGTGAAGAATCTTCGCCCCCTTCCCGACACGACGCAAAATCACAGTGCCAAGTATCACGTAATCTACGTACAGAAAAGGGAGGGAGTTTGTCTCGTGAGTTCATGTACTAGTTAACCTGTTGAAGCAACAATAAAACTCGATTATGTGAACTCACAAATAAAGTGTATGTTATTAGTAAATTGGACCTAGAGAGAGCAGTGTCGACGTATTCCAACGCCCTATCATTGAGGGCTAGCATCAAGTGCTGGCGCCTCACGCCGCATAGCAGAATCAATACCTACTTCCAAACTTCAGCATTTGGCAAGTATCAAAGTGTATTCCTTACAACTAATAAGAAGCAATATTTACAAAATTTATTATTCGTCAAATAAGAGGGGGATTGATATGAAATTCGAGGTCATAGCTAATCTCAGCTAATCTGGTTAACTGTCGCCAACAGAACGATTTTGAGGACATTTATTACAACGACAAGTGGCAAATAATACTTTTTATCATACCGTTAAACGCTTGCTACTTCGCATCCTGCGCGATCGAGTTGAAGTAAAGGACAGCAGTTATATGATAGTGGCGGCAGCAAGTTTAGGATTAAATGAACGGGCGAGTGATAGATCCTCGGCCGCGTATTTGTTTTAGAAAGCGAGCTGATAAAATAATCCTTTTGCAGCTCGCACTGTTATTCCTGGGTGTATTGGGTTAATGCGTCTCTCTGTGGAATGTTATATTTGTTTATTGCCCTAGATTGTGTCCGCATGACTAAGGGTGAGTTAAACTTTCAAGATCAAGGCCAGCAGAGTAGAAATTGTGTGACGGGGCTCCGGGCCGGGAGTAGTTGAAAGAACGAGTCGCTGAGTTCAGAGCGATAGAAGACGAGCGGCGAGAGAAGTGACCAGCGGAAGGGAAACCTGAGACTGCGAGTATCAAGCAGTGAAGGTGCGTCTGGCATGTTGGAATATTTGATTGGATGCGTGAGTGAAAGACATTACAAATTTTGGCAACATATAGACTTAACATGTACTAATGACGACTGTGAGTTAATTTACTGCACTTAAACATACATTAAATACGTTAATTAGAGTAAATGAAGACATTAAATATTGCGCTGTTTAAAAAATGAAAAGAATTATAGTGGAAACAGAGAGATATATACTTTAATACTGTAAATAATTGCTCTGTGAATAAATTAGAATCGAAATATTGTTATGTTATTATTATTAAGATCTCAACACCTCACGAACTCAGATACGCCCCACAGTCGTCCCATGTAACAATACATATTTCTGAAGCAAGTATTATATCTTATACATTCCTTCAGCATAATGTCTACCATTGCGAAAAAAATATTCAAATTTAAGGCCTCAAAATATATCAAGAGAACTGCCACCACATCAGCTAAATTTGTGTTTAAAATCTTTGAAAAAATAATTAATTTGACATGATAATTTTCATTTTTTTACTGGCTTCAAAAACACCAGCTGATTTTAGTTCACCTATTTAACGTTAATTCGTGTTTTCATGCGCTGTTAAGAAATTAAAGAGAAGATCATAAACAAATTAGGTTTGTGCCTTATCATATTTTCATGTGAAGTGCACTTCAGTTGAACGAAAAAGTAAATACAAACAGAAAAAAGAGAACTTTGACAACTTTATTTCGATAAACGACCGGTACTCATTAATTGCAGAATTTATCGAAACGATAACCATCTCAATAGATTCATCACAATTATAAACATCTCCATTGCTGTAACTACAAGTCCAAAATCATCTGGAATCCATTGAAATTATGAAAAGCAGTCAAGCGTCATCAGTGATAACACTATCAGTTGAAGCATTATCTGTTAATTGCTATTCAAAAAAGATCAACAACGGACAGAGCATACCGAGGAAATAAGTTCACCCCCTCACCTAAAAACTACAGAGAATCAGGTAGGTATCGGCAAGAATTATTTGAACAACTAATTCTACTAATTTTCGAGTACTTCCTTCCCAGTCTAGGAAATTATAATTTATGAAAACACCTGAAGCTCGTCTAATTGCTTTCATTCAAACCTGAATACAGCGACAGCAACAACTCTGAAATATTCAGCGAATTAAGCAGGTCCGTTAAGGAATGCTCTCAAAACAATCAATTAGGTCTCCCATATTGATAAACCGCTTCGGCAAAAGAATATTCATTTTCTAGAACATTCCAAATGTATATACAAACAAGCTTAATCACAGTGTCACATTTTGAAAATGCGTCTCGTGAATTTTGTTGGCAATTAAAATAGGCTGCTAAGTTGAAAGTGTGAAATACTTGAAATCATTCAATATATTTTAAGAACTCCCTGTGTCCGCAGTGCATTAACTTCTACAATTTAGTTTTATAAACGATAAAATTTTAACAGAACTTTATTATCAAGAAATGCGAAATACGCACCATCTCCCATCGGTGGCGTGGAGTGGACTATCATAATGCGCAAGACTGTTAGCCTTTCAGGCGACCCTTATAGCAAATCCAATTACTTAGCTCTGGTTATCTATCATTTTGATATGATTCAGACACACTGTGAAGAGCGTTGCCTCTTCGAAAGCGTCATTCATTGTTCGGACATTTGTTGATGAAACAGATAAATGAAACAGACTAGCAGAAAATGCCGACTGTAAAACTTGGTCGATGAATGTGAAAGGCGTCACATGAATTACGCTAATTAGAATTACGATTTGCGCACCAAGAAATAACTGCTGCATTCAAAAGAAGTGTTATTCGTGCGATGGATTGTTTCTCAAACAGTGGCTCGTCATTCTCTAGAGGCCGCAGACAGTGTGTTAGGAGCCCGACAATGGCTTTAAGTTTCATCTTCATTAATCACTCTCTATACTCTGATGAACATTATAATAAAAGAAACTATAGCTATAAAATTTCTCGTAGTACTTAGCATTGTTTTATTTTTAAACATCTTTTGGATACATTTGGTTTAGTTTTCGTAATACACGTAAAAATATCGTTTTCAAGAACTCGTAAATTCTTAAATTTTCCTTGTGCTCATCATAGTATAATATTTGAGGTAGCGGATGCCAGAATTAACGAAGAGGACGAGAACTTGTAGATAAACTGTTAACAATGCAGGGTATTCTGAACTTATCTTTAAACATGCACTATCCAAATCATCAGTTTTAAATTCTAATTTGAAGAATTCGTTTGTACATAACTAATTTACCTTGTAATGAATTTGTAAACTTAGCTCTATTTTCTGCGGAGCTCATACAGAAAATGTTTTGAGAATGTAATTAAAACCAAAAGTTCCTTCACGAAAAATGTAATTTTTTTACTGCGATTTGATTAAAAGTGAACTGATACTAACTTCGATGTTGTTTTAATGTCAAGGAAGGATTCTTACTGTTGAAATATCAGTAAATTGTAAATTCAGTGCAAAATTTCCAAAGTTTTCCTCTTTAACTATTGATACCAAAAATTGTAATTTTCACAGGATTTTTTTTTTTTGCCAATGAAAAGTTTTCTTCCAGCCCTGTTAAAGGGTGAGATTTAGTCAATTCAAGTGGGTAAAATAATCATCCAAATATCGATGGTGGGACAACCTTTATTTTTGTGAGTTGTAGCCATTAAGCAAGGTTGGGGCTTTGCTGAAAACCGAAATAACAACCATTCAGATATAAGTTCGGATAAACAGTAAATTTATTTACACGCGCTCGCTGCTTTACATCCTGCACGAGTGAGCGGAAGTGAAGAACAGCAGTTATATGAAAGCAGTGGCAGTTCGTCAAAGTTTGTCAGACATTTGGGTGTAATTGAACAACCAGAGAAGATTGGCATCCTTCCAGGGAAAGTCGTTGCGGCAAGACATAAGTCTCTCCTATATATGACAATTTTCAGTTAGAGTGATATGTTAGTCCTATAGTGCAATTCGTCTTGAGAAAGGGACTATGATAGTTGATGCAAGAAGGTCACATAGGTGTTTCCTAATGATTCATGAGAGAATCGATGGTAAAACAAATAGAATGCTCTCGACCAGAAGTTCTGAATTAACTGCTAGTACGAACATAAGAAAATCTTAGCTGGCAACAGGAGATGGCTGTCTCAAAATTACTACAGAGAAATGGGGTTGCCTTCTTTTGTGAACCCAATGACCATGGAATTACTAATATGGCCTGCCATCTCTATGATACAGTGGTTGCCAGGACCATAAAACAACCACCAAGACGACTGCCACTAGCTTCGTACGAGGAAGTTGAGGAAATTCTGAAGGAAATGATTGATCTAGATGTGATAGAACCATCAGTTAGTCCATGGTGATCACCAATCGTTCTTGTTAAGAAGAAAGATGGCTCTCTGAGATTTTTCATATATTATCGCCAGCTTATTAATGTGGCATATAAAGACTCTTATCCACTTCCAAGGATAGAATAAGCATTAAAAAACATAGCAGGTTTCTTATGGTACTCTTCCTAGATGACATAATTGTGACAGAAAGGACATTTGAAGATATCCTACCTCGCTTAGACTCTGTATTCAAGAACATCACCACAGCTAACACGAAACTAATTCCTAAGAACAACCACATGTTCCAAAAAAATTAATGTACTGAGGCATTTAATGTTGGCCCATGGAATCGAAACAGATGCTGAGAAGACCAAAGCAATGAGAAATTGGCCGACACCAAATAACAAAAGTGAAGCGCGGAGTTTTCTGGGATTATGTGGCTATTGCCGTCGATTTGTACCTGGGTTCGCCTCGATAGCCACGCCACTACATTAACTAACTGAGGCAAAAATATAATTTTTTTGTACCACTGATTTGGAAAATGATTTTCGTTTTGCTAAAGTAAGTTCTGATTTCTCCACCAGTCTTGGGTTTCCGGAAAATTTAGGATGTGTTCATTTTGGACACTGATGCTAGTGATGTAGGAATTGAAGCTGCGGTATCTCAGGTTCAAGTTTGGAAGAAAAGAACACTATAATACTTCAGTAAGGTATTGAATAAGCCTGAGAGAAATTAATGTGTTACACACAGGAAGTTTCTGGCCATGGTGAAGGCAATTTCACATTCTACTCCTAACTTTGGTGCAGAATATGTTATTCTAAGAACGGGCCATGCTTTATTATGCTGGCTTCTAAATCTCAAGAAGAGCAAAGGTCAAATAGAATGGTGGGTACAGCATCTTCAAGAATATGACAATGAAATACAGCACAGATCTGGATGCCATCACAGCAACACACATGCACTGTCTAGGAGGCATTTGAGCAATTTTGTCGTCATTGCAAACAAAAAAAAAGAGTAGTGAATCGCCGAAGGTACGGACGAGAATAGTTCAAGGTTCTTTATCTTGTGATAGATCAACTGCTTGGAGTGATGAGTGTATGAGAAAAGGTCAACTGAATGACCCCACTTTGTAGCCATTATTAAAGTTTAAAGAAGACGTTTGTAGGCCAAAAATAGGAAGATATATATAGCCTGAGCGCAGCAGTCAAAGCATATTGGGCACAATGGAATTTCTTGATTCTGAATAATAATGTACTCTACAGAAACTGGGAAAGTAATGATGGAAAACACACACATTTGCAGTTGGTCATTCCTGAATGAAGGGTTCCCGAAATCTTAAAATAACTGTACATCACGGCAGCCAATGGGCAGTATGATGTTAATAAGACCCTCAACAGAGTTCGAATGAGATTCTACTGGTTTCATTGTCGAGAGGATGTTGAGAAATAGTGCCGATTATGGGACATCTGCACGGCGAGTGAGGGTCCAAAGACCAGAGGGCAAGGTCTCCTCCAGAAAAACAATTTTGGAGCAGTATTCGTAATGTTGGCTGTAGATATTCTGGCTCCTTATCCTGTCACAGAGATATTTAATTGATATCTACTGGTGGCTCAAGATTATTGTATGCTTCCTTTCATATAAGTTGGCCAGATTGTGACACTCAGTGAGTGGCAACTTAATGCATTCGAAACTAACAACATGCCAATTACAAAATCCTGTATCTGCTGATGCACGAACGAACAAAAGTTAATATAACGTTACCTCTTTTGAGTGCACTGCCCACGCACATTAGACTAGCTGAAAGTACGCGATAAGAAAGAGTTCCTAGGTTAATTAATACATTTTATTTCACGTGGTCATAAAACAGCGGTCTTTGGTGTTACAAAATAAACTACAAGCTAAAGTAGAAATGTATAGGTGTTCAAAATTAAAGGCACATTAAAAATATCCGTATCCAAATTAAACACAATTTCAAAACCTTTTTCACGTCGTAATCACCCCTATCCAACTCCACTTTCATTACGTGCATGATACTAATTCCAAAAGCATACAGAAATATTGCATAATATTGTTGAATTATTTTTTCTAATAATTTGACGAAATATATTTCAAATTCGTGTCATTCCGATCCAGTAATAGAAGCACAGTCAACTTAAAAAAGGCGCGATCTTTGGACCAAAATAATAGGCTCAGACTTCGCTCCGAACAGGATTTTCGCGCTATCTATCGGATTTTTTCTGAAGCATTACCAGTCACAAAAAAAACCCGTTCCACATGTGACATATATAAATTTACGAACAGATAACAATATTTTTATTTTTCGCGAGCTGTGGATACTTTTTAAAGTAACTTATATTTCGTGTACAGTGATTTGGACTAATAGTAATTTATAATTGTCAGGTAATCGTTCGTCTACGAAAATCATATGCCATATTGTTCTCCGAAAATCCATTTCCTTGTTTCCAAAGAAAGTTGGACACGCGTTAAGCAATTCTAACGTTATTCCATGTCACATATTTCCAACTCCAATATATTAACTATAATATCCAACGTGTGATAATAGCTACAACTACCGTTTCGCAAATGTTATCCCAAATTCACTGTCTAGGACAAATTAAAAAGTGTTAACAAATATAAAATTTTTTGCAAGGTTTCTTTTATAACCTACTAATTTTTTTTAGACAGATGTACGTCTAAAATATCTTAAAATTTGTTTAGCATTACATTTTTTTGTAGTTACCAAATTTTAAATTAATTATTTATATTTTTGCCCTTTTACATAACAATTTAATGATTAATGATTTTTGTAAACATTACTATTACTACAATCGCAGCTACGTATTCCTGAGTAGCAAGTTTGCCTAAAACGTCCCACGAACAGTACATTGGCAAGGGGATCGCCTGATAATGACAGCATGAAAATAAATAGTATCGTTGCCATGTGGCCGATCAGCTGCTGGCATAAGGATACGTAGTCAGATGTAGTCAGAGGTAAACAGTGGCGCTACTTTCGCAGACCTGTCAGAATCTGGCCAACTTACACTGTACAGAGTATACTAAGTGGCCTTAGATCATTACCCTCCCGAACCAGNTACACTGTACAGAGTATACTAAGTGGCCTTAGATCATTACCCTCCCGAACCAGGAAGCATTTTCTGTGGCTGAGGTACTCATAGAACATGTCTTCTCGACGTTTGGGTTCCACTAGAATTCCATTCTGATCAGAGAAGAAAATTTGAAGATGTTGTCTTCCAAGTGGTTACGAAAATTCTGGGGATGAAAAAGACTAGCACTACAGCCTTAACCTCAGTTGGATGGAATGCTCGAGAGACTTATCCACACTCTTGAGCAATACCTGTAGATCTTTGAAGCAGACATCGAAAAGGACTGGGATTCAAAGGTTATATTGTTTCTTTTGTAAACATTTAGCAGTTCACGAGTCCACAGGGGTAGCACCATCAAGAATGTTGTTTGGAAAAGAGCTATGCCTTTCTAGTGACCTGATGTTTATCCGACAAACAGAAGAGGATGCTGCAGTCTCTGATTATGCCAGTGAATTACATAACATACTTGTTAGCTTTCATAATTTTGCTGGACAGCAACTCGGAATAATTAATGACAGGATGAAGATGATGTGTGATAGGAGCATTTCGGGAAAAAAAATTGAAAAGTAACACTGGTGTGGCTGTACAACCCACAGAGGAGGAAAAAGTACTTCCCGAAGCTACAGAAATGTTGACAAGGCCCTTACAGGATTCTGGATAAGATCAATGTTATGGTCTTTCGGATTTATCGTCAAATCTCTCTGGCGAAGACGAAGGTTGTCCACATCGACCGACTGGCACTCTACGATGGTCCGAATGTTTTATTGTCTGTTCGGGATGTACATACTTGAGGAGGGGGCAGTGTTACGCACTCGCTGCGTCGTGTCCAGCGCGTGCGTTTGTAAGTGAAGGACAGCAGTTATTTTATATTGGCGGCCTATCATAAAGGATGCTGCCGCATACTCCGAAAACCTATAGCGGCTCGAGCCTAGCTGACGCTGACTAACTCATATTTCTCAATGTATCACGCAGGAGTGGCATCATCATCACAATTTCTTTTCCCTGAACAGCTCGGATTGCCGATATCGTTCTAGATAGCACCTACCTCAAGTTTAAATACCAGCGATTAAGAGCCGCGAGTTTGGACTCTCGTGCAACCTTAAGCGACAGTTGGGCGATTCCGGAGCGGCGAGAAACGACTACAGAGATCTGCGAGAGTGCGTCGGCAAGTTTGTGTGCAGTGAAGAGTGGGACTGATCTGCGGGACTGTGTACTGGATGAGTGAGTTTAAATACATTCGGTACGATGGAAATAAACAGTTTTAACTAAACATGTGGAAATAATTGGAGTAGTTAAGGAATATTAGCATGAGTAAAGACTCCGAAAAAGATTTTAATTGTAATGCAGATAGAAACTAAATATGGCGGTAAATAAGAATAATAAGAGTTAATAGGAAGCTCAGATTGGTAAATGTCAGATGTTTGAATTTTTGCAGCATTGAGAATAAATATAATTATTGAGTTTAGTTCTTTCATTAATAGTAAGTCTTCAATTCCTCACGAATTCGGATTCGCCTCTCAGACATACTTGTAGAAGTATGCTGTCGCCTGCTCTTTTCTTAGTTTAGGTATTTCACATTTTTTTCATTACATTGGGTGCGACAATATTATCAAACATTTGTTTCTGTACCATCTTCAACATTTAGGACTTGAGCGCCGTATGTAATGATTTCTGTTGTCTGTACAAAAATGTAAATATTATTTTTATTTTTTATTTTTGTTAGTAGCTGTACAAAAGGAAGAGAAGTAGGAAAAATTACGAAGTTCAGTAAATGTAAAACAACAAATTTGTGAAGAAAAGTTAAGATTTTTCTGTAAATAACATTAATTGGCTTTAAATTGTAGTCAAAGCCCCTTTTATAATATTGTTACATAGATGCCTTTGGGGGGTAACTGAATTCATGAAATATGGAGGTCGTAATATAATTTAAAATAATTAAATTTGATATCTATTTTATTCACACAGCTATTATTTACAGCACTAAATTATCTGACTCCACTATTACGGTTTCATTTAAAAGTGAGCACAATTTTTAATGCATAATTCTAATATAATTGTTTTTAATTGTTTCTGTTTGGTCACAGTTAATTACCTTATGCTCATCATTAACACGTGATTAGTCTATCTGTTGCCACAATTTGTAATATCTTTCGCTTACGCATCTAGTCCAATAGTCCATTCTGCCAGCCACACTATTCACTGCTTGCTAATCGCATTCGCAGATTTCCTTTCCTCTGGTCACCTCTCTCCCTGCTCGTCTTCTATCGCTCGGAACTCAACCACTCATTAACCTCTCAGCTCGGAGACATGTCAGACTTATATAGCGTTCGCCCTAGCCATCTGGAAGGTTCAACACACCCCGAGTCACGCCGAGAGAACGAGGTCAGTCCTCCAGAGCGTTCTTCAGATATATGCAGATATCACTGCAACCGGGGTCAGCAGGGCACATCGCAACAAGAATTATCATGTTGGCTCACGTTCTGGAAAAGTTACGCAGCCACCATCCTATCGCTTGCCTGTTCATTGGAAACAATCAATTGCCTGCTGCCTCCACTTTCATGTATCTGCTGTCGTTCATTTCCACTCGCTCGCGCGGGATGCGAAGCAGCAAGCTTATAACAATGCCCTCTCATCAATTCTGTTCGCCCCGAACAGTAACTACAACATACAGAGAATCGTAGAATGCCAGTCGGTCGATGAGGACAACTTTCGTTTACGCCCGACAGCCTTGTCAACAAATCCGAAAGACCACCTTATTGATCTTATTAAGAAACCTATAGGGCCCTTCCCAACATTTATGAAGATTTAAGTACTTTTTTCGTCTCTGTGGGTTTTAGAACCAAACAGTGATCCTTGAAATACATCGCCCAATATCCTTCTCGCATGATGGTTCTTCATCCTGTCACTATATGATCATTTCTGTCTTTGAGATGCAAAATATTTTCATTACTGGTTTCGACATATGAAGCAACTACTTAATTACCCCTTTCATCCTCCTTTAGACCATCCCTGCCAATCTGAAAAGTGCTCGCACTTGCGGTGGATGCTGCAGTATGTTGCTGGATCCTCGTCCTATGTAAACTGAAGCACTGGTAGTTCCTTTCGACTGCCGCGCTCCCTTTCTTGAGTTCACGCAACTGGTTCTTTGTCCCCCGAACCACTTCCTCCATGGGACCGGAATCCTCAGAGCCACTACTGACAGGCGCCATCCTATCACTCGCTCCATGCCACGGGCACCTTTCACTGTTATATGGCACAGTGTGCACAGGTCTTCTGGACATAATCCGCAGGTCATCATTTGCTTTTTCCAACTGCTTTGTGAGGTGTGAAGATTGGAGCATCAGCTCTTCTTAGATGCTGTGTCCAAATTGTTGGGAATATGCACGAAGTTCACAAATTGCTTATGTAAGTGTATGTATTCGCTCCTCAAGGCCATTTGTTCTTCACTATGGTGTCTCTTTACTGGCTGCTGCTTCTGTTGTGGGCTATAAGCTCCCAGGTGTCCCAGATGTCCACATGTCTAGCAACCCCCTCGGTTTGTGCGGAGGCAGCGAAGCTCTGTAGGATGAATCCTGGAACCGATGTCTCTCGCAAAGGTCTGCATCTCCTGCAGAGTCTCCTTGATGCTGTCGTCGTCTTCATTGAGCATCACTGCCTGCACCAGACTTAGGGGTGTGGCATTCTGTATTGCTGACTCCACTTCCAGTGCTCCGGCCAGGGCGTCCTGCATGTTCTGGCTGCAGCCAGAAATACCGCTTGCCGTATCCCTGTGTCGGCGATGGCATCGATTAGAAAGACGAATGCTATGATGTCGCGCGCCACGTAGGGGCACCCTTTCAGATATAGGTGGGACAGCCTCACGATGACTTGCCATAACTTCTACAGAGGCTCCCCTGGTCGCTGGGTGCGGATTCGTAACTGTGCATGGAGGGCATGTTGCAGGTACCTTTCGCCGAAACGTAACTCCAAGGCCGACACCAGTGTGAGGTACTCCAGTCGATGTCGCTCTGGCATTNCAGGTACCTTTCGCCGAAACGTAACTCCAAGGCCGACACCAGTGTGAGGTACTCCAGTCGATGTCGCTCTGGCATTGATTGTAGTATGCTCAGTGCAAGGCCCTTTCAGTAAAGCGGCGAGGTAGTAAGTTCGCAGTTCTGTTGTCCAGCCATTAAGGGTAGTGACTATTTCAAACTGGTGTTTGTACTCCCGCCGTGAAGTCTGGCCATCATAAGGGGCACTCTTAATTGAGACCCCTTCCCCTCTTCAAGCTGCGCGTCACCAATGTCACAAGACTGCAGGCCCTCCTCCGAGGTCGCTGTGTAGNTGGCTGCGCGTCACCAATGTTACAAGACTGCAGGCCCTCCTCCGAGATCGCTGTGTTGGTGACGACCCGCTTCTCTACTTATCTCGTATGCAGACGTGGTGGTTGTGGAACTTCGCTGCCGAAGATATTCCTCCATCTGCTTCTTTACTGTCATGATATTCTCTCTCTCTTCATTCTCGACACTGTCCATCCTGTTGTTTACGCTGTGCACTATTTCACTTGCTCTCTCCATTCCTTCATTCACACTTTCAATTTCCCCGTTCCCACAGACAATTATCGTGTTCCCTAACTCGCTAATGTCTTCTATTTTCCTATCTACAGTCTCTATTTTCCTGTCTACATTTTCCTTAACAGCGTCTTTTTTTATGTCTTCATTCTCATTTACATTATGTACAGTTTCAGTTACAAAACTAATTTGGATTATTAGAGTTTCATTCACGCTACTAAAATTGGGTATTTAGAGTCTCATTTAGCCTGTCCACTTGGTTATTTACACCTTCTTTCAAACTATTTACACTTTTTCCCACTTGGCTACTCAGCCCCTCAACCAATGCTCGCAGAGCTGCCAGTTCCGTAGACATTTTCTTTGTTATCATTCTCTGCACCAGTGGAACAAAGCAGTCTTAATTATTTGTAACCACATCTATTAAAATTAATGTATTTGTTTTAAAATCACTAACAACTGGCTTATAGTCTAACTTTATTTAAAATTAATTAGCTAATAATTGCCTCCAACCCACTTCTGACAACAGTGTTATATGGATGCCTGAGGGGCGTATCTGAATTCGTAAGGGATCTCGGTCTTACTAAAAAAAAATTAATTTCTAATTTACTCACACAGATGTTATTTATAGCAATAAATGACCTTTCCCCACTATTACTGTTTTATTTGATAGTGAGCGCAATATTTAATGCCTATTTCAAATATAATTACAGTCCTTCTTAATTGTTTTTTACAGTCAATTAACTCATACTCATCATTAACACGAGTTCAGTCTATCTGTTGCTACCACTTGTAATATCTTTCACTCACACATCTAGTCCAATAGTCCATCCTGCAACCCACAATCTTCAATGCTTGATACTCGCAATCGCAGATTCCCTTCCGCTGGTCACTTCCTTCGCTGCTGGTCTAATATCGCTCATTCTCTCATCAACTACTCGGCTCGGAGGACTGGCACACTTATATAGCGTTCGCCCTGATCGTCTGCAATGTTCATCGCACCCTGAGTCACACTGAGCGAACGAGGTCAGCAAAGCAGAGCATTCTCCAAATAAAAGCA
>NQII01010030.1:3882-18267 GCA_002778355.1 Clitarchus hookeri
TAGCAGCAACAAGGATAGGATTTGAGGTTAGGGCCGTCCTGTTTACGAAAGTGAGTTCTTTTATGTGTTTGTACACTTTCTCTTGCCTAGTTTTAATGCAGCTAGATAATATTCGAGTCGGCCAAATTACACTGATTTAAAATGGCGAGTATGATGAAGATGTGCACTAACGAATACCTATGTCCATCCCTGTTGGCCCCGTGACTCTGACAGTTGTACTAGCTAGGAGTGAGTGAATGTTAGGGGCATGCGCAGAAGACGAAAATCGTTCCAGCACATTTGAACTGCGCTGGATCTCCGACAGGCGTCCATCCTGCTTTCGTGACAGAGGCTCAATTCCGTTACCTCCACAACGCAAGATGTCCTCGAGGAAGTTGTTCTGATTCCTCGCTCCAGGAGCATCATTCTACCTCTCGCGCCAATCTCGCTCGTAAAGCGCATCTCGCCTGCAGCACAAGTACTGTATTTCGCGTGCTGACATCACGTTGGCGCGAACTGCCGGTGGAACGTGCCTCAAGTTATTTTAGAAAGCTAAAACATCATCCGGCTGACGCCTTAGAATAGTGAAGTCGCATACGCCCGTATCTGTGTAGTTCGCATTACGGTTACGTTAACTGTATCTCGTACATTAAGTTACACGGAGTAAAATTAAGGAGTACCAAGTTTGTTCAAGTGCTGTGTGGTCTTCGCTCTAAATCTGAATCAGTGATTTCAACCAGTAGAATTATCTTACTGAATCTTCAAGTAATCAGCTGTTATATACTGCTTAGTCAGTGAAACGCACTGAGGTTGTACTAATCGACCAGTGAATTTCACCAGGAATCGGGTATGCATCACTGTTTGATCAGTGAATACCAGTTAATACTGTAAAATGATCACCCGAATTGTGCTGATTCAAGTGGGGCAGTTTCCTGGAGAATACCTGGGTCGAGGTTGCCACGGCACCGGAAGCAAGTGTAAATGACAACATGTGTGTGCACACTCTAAACGTGGATCAGTGGAAAACCTCTGATCCGTGATGAATTCCAACAACACAAGTCGGTGAAAATGGCTACACCGATAATCAAAGGGAAATAATTTTTTCAGATGATCAGACTGAGCATACATCTTTGAAGCTTGTCTGCCATCAAAANCCGATAATCAAAGGGAAATAATTTTTTCAGATGATCAGACTGAGCATACATCTTTGAAGCTTGTCTGCCATCAAAATAAATTTTCAGTGGTATTCCTATGTTCGGGGTTTGTTGCTTGTAGCGATAAAGTCAGAGGCTTGGGCGTCACATTATGACTGCTTTGCGGAGTCCCAGTCACTACGTCCATCGATGACGTTGAGTTATCTACCACAGTCACAATCTCTGCACCCACTACGGACTCTTCAGGCTTTTCTTCACACTGATTACATTTATGCTCTCTTTCACTTACAAATGGAATAACAAAATACATTTGTTTTTCTTTGAACTTCCAAGACTTGTGATTTGTGCGTGTTGTCCATTCTTACTTTTTACGTTTTCTCAAAGCTTCCCGATAACTGTCGCGCAGAGAAGTCCATTTATGTTTGCACTCAGCAGCTGCAACAAGCACGAGTGCAAATACTGGAGTTATTCATTAGAGCGCATTTGGACACACATTAGTTTCTGTTGCTCGATTTAATGAAAATAAGGGGTCCCTAGTAAACAATTTCAAACGCCTCAAGGTCACGTGGTGCTGTGAGGAATCATTGAGTCGGCGTGGCGATGGAAATGAGCATGTACTAGCCTCGTGCGTATTCTATTTTTTTTTTTTTTTTTTTTAAGAATTGTACGCGGCGACGTTAGGGTTTTAATACAGGCATCTGTTCAGAAAAGATACAGCGACATTTTCCGACTTTGGCACTTTTCAACAACCGCATTTACGTTTCAGTATCGAGATTTATGAATCGGCAAGAAAATATCGACAAATATTCGTGCCCAGAAAAAAAAAATTTGCATTGAAATATTCCATAGTGTTGTAAACAATGGAATAAACAGACTTACTCCCAATGAGACCCATGACAACAAGAGGCTCTATAAGTGTTGCAAATGTTTTTAGGTCCATAATTCTATACTGAATTAATTGCATAATATACGAATATGTGTCGAAAAATGCAAGGATGTTATTACGGCAAGCTTGCAAATTAAATGATTGATCAACTGCAAAATATTAAACATAAAATATTTACAAAAATCTATTTAAAATGCGAAAATCAGGTTATATTAACAATTCTCTTCAAATTTAATACACACCTAAAAAATAAAAACTTAAATACTACGACATATAAACACATCCTTATATGTACACAACTTTCGCCACGAGAACTACAGGGTGATCAATAGAATTTGCAACCTGACCACTAAGGAGAAATTCCCAACATTTTGGAGCTACCCCAGGTTTTTCCGCTGCATTCCAACGCTCATCGAACCACAATTAATTGCAAGTTTCGGTCCATGAAAAATATAATCAATAACTATTTTTTTAAAAGTATCGTTAATGCGTAGTTAATTTTATACTTGATTGCACCAATTTATTCAATATTAAAATACAGTAAACAACCTGTAATTGTATAGAAAATGGTTCAACAGGTTGGACACTCACATACTATATTCACTATTATNTTGTAATTGTATAGAAAATGGTTTAACAGGTTGGACACTCACATACTATATTCACTATTATATTTGTATTATTTAATTAGGATTAGATAAAGCACTGCATTTTACTGCACATATTTCGTAACGTAACATTATGCAATAGGATAATTAACTTAAATTAACTTATATTTTCTTTTGATCTGGTAAATATTTTATATTTATGTACTTGAGTGTAACAGCTAGATGCTGTTCAGGGGGAACTACTTTCCTGAAATGTGTGTGTTGTTTGTGTAGGCCTAGGTGTAGTATTGCGCTATCTCAATAACGTTTCACTTGGCATTCGGATTTAGTGAAAAACTTTTGCGTTTGTCCTTTCAGCGAATCGGGAAAATGATTAACGAATTCGCCACACTTGTCTCTCTTCGACGAGATATCATCAACCCAGAATCTTGGTAATTGTTTCTGTATCTCGTGCACGCAACTGCGATAGTAATATCTTTTTTCGTCGGAAGAACTGTTCAATTTCTATATGCCAGTGTACTTGCGTCGTGAGATATCCGGTGACGGACGTGTAGGGAGAAGGACTGACAGAGGACGGTTCGGTCCGATCAAGTGCGCGGTAGTTGGACTGATCCGTTCCGAGTCAACCGTTCTGCGTCAACCGGTGCCGACTCTATTCGAGTGGAACAAGTGATACACTCAGTCAGAGCACTCAGCTGCATCCCGGGGCCCAAACTGGTACATGACTGAGGACAGGGACATTTCGAGGGGTTGAATTTCCTGCAGGGTGGACTCCACAATTCTCTGCACACTCATTCACCAGCCCTTGTCCATTCATTGGCGTACTGCCCCAGTGAACGGCCGATAGAACGAGTAGCACCAGATTCAGGTTTCGTTTTCTTCTTGAAGGTTCGTTACTGACTGTCTTAAAAACGTCGATCCAAATGGCAATCGTGACTCGAATGTGCGTGTGTTTGGAACCTAGCATGTTTCGTTATATTTCCTTGTTCCTAGCTGAACTTGCGGCTGTCAAGACGGGATAAGCCATCACTTATCGCGGGTGACTACAGACAAGGGCGGTGATCGGGACACTGAAGCTCCTTCCGGAATATAAAGAAAAATTAAATTATCTTACCTGGAAATGTGTGTACTTCAACCCTGTAATCACTGTTCACTTCTCATACTTAGTTGAACCTTTAAAATCCTTGATGCTGCCTATTCATTCCTTCACGATAACAATATCTGCTNATCACTGTTCACTTCTCATACTTAGTTGAACCTTTAAAATCCTTGATGCTGCCTATTCATTCCTTCACGATAACAATATCTGCTTGTGACGTAACATTAAGATTCTTATCGCATTTGTATTGTTTCGCTAGACTTTCGTGCATTTTATCTTATTCATCAGTACAAGTTTTGTCACTATCTATTAAAATATTGCCTCCTATCTAACGCATCCCGCATTATGAACTTTGTCGCCATTTTCCTGAATCAGGCGTGGCAATATGGTCGCCTCGATATCTTTCTATTGTCTCTTTCCGGTTTTAATTGCTGGCTTGCCTCAACGACAGTGCCCCTGTAGACAACCGTTTACATACCCTATTCATGCCATTACTATCGTATCTTCACATCGTCGTGTTGTGCAGTGGATTCAGCTATGTACGCATTTGTGCTCTTGATTTCAGTTCGTCAGCCTGCTGAAACAACAGTAAGTTTTTTGAATATTTGTTGTGATTTTCTAGAATTTTTTGACTTCAAGGTCATCCAAGGTCAAGATCGAAGGTCAATATCAAGATCATCAACATCTATCATGGCTGACGAGATGGACACTGGCCGACCTAGTGAGGGCTGGTTGTGGTGGTACCTCCGTAAATGTAAGTTTTTAATAATAATTTTTTATAAATTTTTTAATGCATTATTAATAAATTCTTGGAATTTAGCTTAGCCAATCCACCTGTAATCTAACCCCAATCCTCCTACATGTACATCTACTATATAAAAATAAGTGGGGTTTTCCTTCCTGACGCTATAACTCCAGAACGCACGAACCGATTTCCACAGTTTTGCATTCGTTGGAAAGGTCTNGAGGCTCTATAAGTGTTGCAAATGTTTTTAGGTCCATAATTCTATACTGAATTAATTGCATAATATACGAATATGCGTCGAAAAATGCAAGGATGTTATTACGGCAAGCTTGAAAATTAAATGATTGATCAACTGTAAAATATTAAACATAAAATATTTACAAAAATCTATTTAAAATGCGAAAATCATGTTATATTAACAATTCTCTTCAAATCTAATATACACCTAAAACATAAATAATAAAACACTACGACATATAAACACACCCTTATATGTACACAACTTTCGCCACGAGAACTACAGGGTGATCAATAGAATTTGCAACCTGACCACTAAGGAGAAATTCCCAACATTTTGGAGCTACCCCAGGTTTTTCCGCTGTATTCCAACGCTCATCGAACCACAATTAATTGCAAGTTTCGGTCCATGAAAAATATAATCAATAACTATATTTTTTTTAGAGTACCGTTAATGCGTAGTTAATTTTATACTTGATTGCACCAATTTATTCAATATTAAAATACAGTAAACAACCTGTAATTGTATAGAAAATGGTTCAACAGGTTGGACACTCACATACTATATTCACTATTATATTTGTATTATTTAATTAGGATTAGATAAAGCACTGCATTTTACTGCACATATTTCGTAACGTAACATTATGCAATAGGATAATTAAATTAAATAAACTTATATTTTCTTTTGATCTGGTAAATATTTTACATTTATGTACTTGAGTGTAACAGCTAGATGCTGTTCAGGGGGAACTACTTTCCTGAAAATGTGTGTATTGTTTGTGTAGGCCTAGGTGTAGTATTGCGCTATCTCGATAACGTTTCACTTGGCATTCGGACGTAGTGGAAAACTTTTTTGTTTGTCCTTGAGCGAATCGGGAAAATTATTAACGAATTCGCCACACTTGTCTCTCTTTGACGAGATATCATCAACCCAGAATCTTGGTAATTGTTTCTGTATCTCGTGCACGCAACTGCGATAGTAATATCTTTTTTCGTCGGAAGAACTGTTCAATTTCTATATGCCAGTGTACTTGCGTCGTGAGATATCCGGTGACGGACGTGTAGGGAGAAGGACTGACAGAGGACGGTTCGGTCCGATCAAGTGCGCGGGAGTTGGACTGATCCGTTTCGAGTCAACCGTTCTGCGTCAACCGGTGCCGACTCTATCCGAGTGGAACAAGTGATATACTCAGTCAGAGCATTCAGCTGCATCCCGGGGCCCAAACTGGTACATGACTGAGGACAGGGACATTTCGAGGGGTTGAATTTCCTGCAGGGTGGACTCCACAATTCTCTGCTCACTCATTCACCAGTCTTTGTCCATTCATTGTCTACTGCCCCAGTGAACGGCCAATTGTAATCCAGAACGAGTAGCACCAGATTCGGGTTTCGTTTTATTTTCGAAGGTTCGTTACTGACTGTCTTAAAAACGTCGATCCAAATGGCAACCGCGACTCGAATGTGCATGTGCTTGGAACCTAGTTTATCCTAGAATGTTTCGCTTGATTTCCTTGTTCCTAGCTGAACTTGCGGCTGTAAAGACGGGATAAGCGATCACTTATCGCGGGTGACTACAGACAAGGGTGGTGATCGGGGGACTGAAGCTCCTTCCGGAATATAAAGAAAAATTAAATTATCTTACCTGGAAATTACCCTGTAATCACTGTTCACTTCTCATACTTAGTTGAACCTTTAAAATCCACGATGCTGCCCATTCATTCCTCCACGATAATAATATCTGCTTGTGACGTAACATTAAGATTCTTATCGCATTTGTATTGTTTCGCTAGACTTTCGTACATTTTATCTTATTCATCAGTACAAGTTTTGTCACCATCTATAAAAAAAATTGCCTCCTATCTAACGCATCCCGTATTATGGACTTTGTCGGCATTTTCCTGAACCAGGCGTGGCAATATGGTTGCCTCGATGTCTTTATATTGTCTCTTTCCGGTTTTAATTGCTTGCTTGCCTCAACGACAGTGCCTCTGTAGAGAACCGTTTACATACCCTATTCATGCCACTACTATCGTATTTTCACATCGTCGTATTGTGCAGGGGATTCAGCTTTTTACGCATTTGTGCTCTTGATTTCAATTCATCAGCCTGCTGAAACAGCAGTGAGTTTTTTTTTTTTTGGGCATTTTCTAGAATTTTTTGACTTCAAGGTCATCCAAGGTCAAGATCGATGGTCAATATCAAGATCATCAACATCCAACATGGCTGACGAGATGGACACTGGCCAACCTGGTGAGGGCTGGTTATGGTGGGACCTCCGTAAATGTAAGTTTTTAATAATAATTTTTTATAATTTTTTATAAATCCTTTAATGCATTATTAATAAATTCTTGGAATTTAGCTTAGTCGATCCACCTGTAATCGAACCCCAGACCTCCTACATGTACATCTTTAAATAATTTTGAAAAAATTTTGTTAATTTTTTTTAAAGATTTTAAAATTTTCCTGCATTTTTTGGATTTTTTTTGTATTTAATGTCTTTTAAGGTCACGGGTACAGGTTCAAGGTCACGGGCCAAGCTGAAGGTCACCTTGATCCAATATGGTGGTCGGGTAACGTCACAACATGGCCAGCCGGCTGGCGATTGGCTCCTATCCCAGATACCCTTGCCTAAGATCCGCCATTTACATTCTACTATAAATAACGCCAATGATCGCATTTCTGATTTTGTGCTAGATGCGTGTTGATCTGGTAACTTCGAAATGGGCAATTAACTTTGATATTCTTATTACAGTCTATGTAATCGGTTTTCTTTTTGCTTTCGATAGATATTTCAAGACATGGTATTTTAATAATTTAAACAAACAAGGTGCTTTTATACACACTATAGGAATTATATTTCAGTGATAATTTTCGTCATAAATGTGCGCTGATGTTGTGATATAAAAATAAAACAGTATAATGGTTTCATTTAATTTTCAGGTCTGGTATTGTAGAGTTTTTTTTTTCATTTTACCTAAATTATATAAAACTCTTTATGTTTTTTTTTTAATGCTTCTATGGTTTAGCTTTATTTTGAAATTTTATATATATATATATATATATATATATATATATGTGTGTGTGTGTGTGTGTGTGTGTAATGTTAGGTCACCCTTCCATTTACTGGGCTTTAGCTAGATATTATTTATGTAATTAATTGAGTTGCCCTTGGGAACGTTTCAGTTTATTTTAGCAGTATCTTAGCACCATAGGTTAGCATATTTTTCTCTTTTGGGGTTGGTTTTGTAATAATTTGATCTCTCGCGATGGCGAGGCTTTTGACATATCCTGAGATGCGCATAGTACATATTATCACTTATAAGAAGTAGTTTGACGTCCTGCTTGGTCCTTCACAAAACGGCTTGTATCGATCATAAGTTCAGAGGATAGTTTAACTTGATGGACCAGTTGATGGTGTTCGTGGTTGTTCGGGAGCGTGTATCGCAGAGAAGAGATCCCGCAAGGCGCTCGAAATAGAATGCTTTGAAGTCGCCGATGCAGTCCTGGGCACTAGCCGCCTCCCTGGCGCCATGATTACGCAAGCAATGGCGCCAGTTTTATCGGCCTGCGTGCCAAAACCACATGCAAGCTAAGAGGTCCCTGATACTTTCCCGCGGTTTTTTTTTTCTCGGAGACTCTTTCTAGCAGTCACCAACCGAAACGCTCATGTCCACGTACTAAGAATTGCAAAAGCCCATTCAAAGTGGGCAAGACGACAAGCGCTCACGCAGAAGGTTTGGTTTATCATTTTAGTGATTGTTGTTGTATTCAATAGAAACCCAGTTAAACCGTTTTATTTGATTCTACGGTCATGATTTATCATCGATACTACTTATAAAAATGGTCTTGAGTGTTCGCCCATTCTCCGTGCGCGAGTGTTAAGTATTCTGAAGATAGTGGGGAAAAAAAAATTACATATGCCATATATGAAAACTTACCTCATCCCAAACGAAAACGTGGCTAAGCAATTGGCATTACCACAGCCAGACTCTCCACGACGGCAATTGATAAGAGTTTGGCATTCCATGCTTACTTTCAAAGCAGTCGTTTCTTTTATCTTCATGATCAGAAATTTCAATTTACAGATTAAACGAAAGGCATGCTCTGATTTCAGCATAACGAGTAATTTTAAGTTAGCCTACGGGCAGTGCCTTTGCAAATTCTACAATGATAGCCTTCTCGGATTCATATACAATAGGCACGTTTCCGGGTGTCAGTACAATATGAACTGTATTCGTATTTCGACTGTGTACAGTTCCAGCCGGAAAATGTGAATATGTACATGCGGTACTTCGTCGGATATAGACGAGTGATATCTAAACCAGAGTTTGGACACGAGCAAGTGCAGGTATGTGATGACGCGTGGGATAATTTCCGTAGCGAGAAGCGAGATTCTGCCATACTGCAAGTACGATAGGTGTGCCATTGCTGATCTACGCCCGAATAGCCAGTTACATGTAGGTGGACACATTCTCGCAGTGAAGATATCACCGAACTGCATCACGAGAACAAGAAAGTGGACTTTGTCCTACGCGATGTAGACGATCGGGCAATCTGCTGGTGGACCGAAGAGTGTGCAGGGCACATACATACACCTACACTGGAAGACTGTGGAAGCAAACGGATCCTACCCTGCGTGGTCAAGGTCTTCTGTTTATATAAATAAATAGATTAATGAACTTGCGTGTGCTGCCGGTAAATAATGAAGGCCTCGAGTATGTACAGGAACCTCACGACCATCAAGGGAGAACTAACATGTCGCAGAAAGTGTAAGTGTATGGAGGCCATATGTGCCCTTGTTGCACACATGCTAGCACCGTGGCGTAAGTTTTTTTTATAGCTGCGATGTCACACCCCCCACCACACATCCACACACATGCGAGAGAACTATGTAAGACTCACGTATCTGACGCGTCGACATCGGTGGTCTGGCGAAGATGAGCACACTGTTCTGCCCAGAAGGTTTCTACACCAGTGTGACACCAGGACGCAGAAGTGTAACCTAAAGCATCTGGGATGGAGCAGAGCAGCGGTCTTGCAGCGAGGAGTGCGATAGTGTCGTTCATTGGCTGCTGGCCCACAACCCAACATCCTTTGAACATCGCCAACATATGATTACATGCACCGCATATGGTAAGTGTAGTGTCTTCAACATGCAGGAAGCTAAACCACTGCTGGGCTTCGAGGACAGGGTGTTTGCACGACCCCATCTCGCTGTACGTGGCCTAGACTACCAACCGACTGCAGAACCTGCCCCAGTTCGCGTCGAAGACGAGGTCCCACAGCCAGCAGCAGCGACGCGACGGCAGCACCCCCAGTCGACGACGTTGATGACGAGGCTACCCAGCTGCCGGCCATCGTCTCCACGGCCGCCATCAATGCCAAGGCGTAATAGGGCCATGAAGACGACGGCTGTGATGCTGCCGGTGAAGCGGAGACGGCCTCGAGTCACCCGCAGGCAACGATGGGCACTCCGAGACGCCCTGGACCTTTGTAGAGCCATCACAGTCGTGCCTGATGATGTCAACACCCGTACAATATATCCTACGTGCGGTCCGATACCGCCCAGACAGCAGCCTCTGCCATACAATGCCTGTCAACGAGGCGAAGGAGCATCTGCAGCATGTGATGTGCAGTTTGATCGAGGCACTATAGAAAGTATTTTTGAAGTATACGTGTAATCATGCACACTTGCTCCATTAGGTTTTCAAATAAATATATAAAGTGTAGGTTGTCAATTTCAGTAAACGTAGATCTGTAATGTTAGAGAGAGACTTTTGTAAAAATCACAAATGAATATAATTTTTTTAATTGCAAGTATATGTGTAATATCACACACTCTTTCCTTTAGGATTGAAAATAAATACAAGTAGTGAGAGAGGTAGTATTTTTCAAGTGTGTGGAAACGCCCAAGGCCTCTTTAAATGAAAAATCAAGCATCCTAAAATATTAAAACTACCATAATGTAGACAAGTTGCACATTGTGGTATATGCAGATTTCAAGACTTTACTCAAGCCGATACATACCTGTGCGCCAAACCCAGGCCACGCATACACTTATGCATACCATCTGCATGAGGCTTATACACTGAAGAGCCAAAAAAACTGGTATAGGCGTGCGTATGAAAATAACAGAGGTATGGAACCAATCAGAGTAACGCGATGCGGTCGGCAGCTAGATCGGTTGCCGCCGCTACAATGGCAGGTTATCAAGATTTAAGTGAGTTTGAACGTGGTGTTATAGTCGGTGCACGAGAGATGGGACATAGCATCTCCGAGGTAGCGATAACATTTGGATGTTCGCGTACGACCATTTCACGAGTGTAACGTGAACATCGGGAATCCGGTAAAACATCACATCTTCGACATCGCTGCGGCTGGAAAAAGATCAGTGAAATAACGGGACGAACGACGACTGACGAGAATCAGTAAACGTGACGGATGTGCAACCTTTTCTCAAATTGGCGCAGATTGGATTTATAGACTGCCCTGCAGGATTCATGGTGTGAATTTCCTCTTGCATACCTTCAGACATTAGTCGAGTCCATGCCACGTCGTCTTGCGGCACTTCTGCGTGCTCGGGGGAGGGGGAGCTACACGATATTAGGCAGGTGTACAAGTTTTTTTGGCTCTTCAGTGTAGTTACAGCCTGTATGTGCATGTAGATAACGACTGGGTACCAGCACACCTCACTACTTCACTGCCGACCGAACGGTTATGCATGATGGGGAAGATGCGGGCAAGCACTTTACAGAGACAATAGTAGCTATAGGAAAACAGGCGAACGACATTAATGAAACTTCTACAGCTGTGAGTCCACTGATGGCAACCCAGAAGGCAATGTACTACCAGGCAAAAGACTGCATGTATTGTAATACTGCAGTTACATAGGCAAATCACAAAGTTAGAAACCATGACCATTTGACAGGACAGTTCATTGGCGCGGCATCTAATCAGTGCAACATTCTACGTCGCCGACCGAAGAAGCAGGTCGTTATTTTTCGTAATCTCTCATACGATAAGAATTTTATTCTTAATGAGCTGGCATACGATACGCAGGACATCTTCATTATCCCACATAGCGAAGAGAAAATGATTACATATTCCAAACCGCTAAGTGATTGATTTGCCATTCAGTTCGTCGGTACATATCGCTTCACGGCTTCAAGTCTTGCTTTGCTGGCTCAGAACCTGCTTGCCCACAAGTTTACAAGTACGAAGAAATTTTTCAGCCCAGATGAGGTCCCATTGGCGATACGCAAGGTAGTGTATCCATACGACAACATTACCTATCTTGCCACACTGGAAGAGCCACAGCTGTCTCAACAGTCATTTTACAACTACCTCGCCAGCAGCAATATCTATGATGATGACTATGCCCATGCACAAACTGCAAGGGAAAAATTCCACTGCGAGTCACTCGAGATGTACAGTCGCATGTATTGAAAGGTTGACGTCCTCTTTTTAGCTCACGTCTTCGGGAATTTCCGGCACCTGTGTTTGGAAGCATATCAGCTTGACTGTACCCGCTATGTGAGCCTCCCAGGATTCTCGTTCGATGCCATGCTGCGTATGACAAAGGTGGAACTCGAGCGGCTGGGGGACCATGACATGTACCTGTTCCTTGAGTCAGCCATCAGGGGCAGTGTTTCGCAGTGCATTCTGCAACACAGTACTGCCAACAACAGGTGCATGGAAGGTGATCACGATATCAACAAGCCGGCACATACCTGCAATACGTCGATGCAAACAATCTCTGCTGATGGGTGATTAGTCTGCTATTGACGCTATGTAATTTCAGGTGGAGTGAAACTAACATCTACATCATGTCTGTACCTGATGATAGCGATGTTGGCAATACCATAGAGGTTGATATCGCGTACCCTGCATCCCTGCGTCACGACCACAAGGATCTGCCCTTCCTCTTCTTAAATCAGTGTCCTCCACAGTCGAAGCAAAGGAAGTTAATTACAACACTTCGCACTAATTACAACGCTTGCCAACAACTCTGTGTTTGGCAAGCTGATGGAGAACAAAAGGAAGCGAGAAGGGATCGAACTTGTATGTAGTGAGATTAGGCTATGAATTGTGGGCACGCATTGAAGTAGCATGGGAGGAGATACTCCAAACTGATATCCAAAATTTCGTCCTCTATATGCCATGTTTTATAGCAACGGGTATTGCCACCCATGGTGTTGCAACACAGTGCTGATTTCCCCGCGTTCTATACTTAATACCGAGCTGTGAGAGTGATCATGTGACCCGTGTCTGATGGATATTTTGTCCAATAAATTTGGTTGTGATAGCTCACGTCATTTTTGGTGTTGCAATTTTAATGGCCAGCAGTGTTTCTGGCACGCTTCAAGTAGGTGGTAAGGGGATATAGGGTTCCTGACATATACGTAAAACCCCGTTCATAAATATACATGTGAAAAGAAAACTTGTTTCTAGTGATATTAAAAAAAAATAACACGGATAAATGAGCGACAGTTCTTGAATGCGTAAGAAAAACTCACACAACGTTATCGGTTCTAAATAAAAAAGAATAACTTTTTATTTCAGAGAACTTTCATATCGTAAAGCTATTTGCTAAGATACCATAATATTAATAACGTTTTATTTGAAGTGGCATTCGTGACCATAACTAATTGATTAATTTAAACAAATATATCCAAAGCAATAAACACACATAAACTTTTCAGAAATTTATATATATATATGAGATTTTCCCAATTTCCCTTAATTGTGGAGAATTTCCCGAATGAACCTGCCTGCATAAGTAAACACCGCAGGCACGCCTAGAAGAGCCCTGAGTCGTACACAAGTGAGTGAACCAACAAACTGGCGAATCTAGTTTCTCAGCATTACCGTTTCCCAGCGCACGTTGGACTTGACAACAGGAGAGCCAAGAACAATACTAGAACTGTAATCCAGCAGCACCGACGGGAATGCGAGTTAGGCACAGCAGCAGATGGCGTCGCGAGGAGGCTAGAAAAGACTGAAAGGTTACACGACGGTCCGCGTCTTTCGGCATCATCGGTCCGAGTACACGGGTGTTCATTTTTGTTAAGTAGGTGGACCTTGCAAACCTCGAAGAAAGTTTCGCGCCGCTGGGATAACCGAGTTACTCGGTCGCTCACGGCCCAAGAGAAAGTGCGGGGATTAAAATACGTACTGTCCGTCCAGAATACCTCGCCTGTCGTTCCGAGGCCTCTTTGTAACGCGCTTGCTGTCCCAACGAACATCCATCACAAGCAACCAAGTTACAGGTGGGGCAAGACTATTCCTGAGGCCTAGACTTTCGCTGCCCGTGCATTTGGTGTGGACTGTTCATTGTAAAGTTTAGCGCTTTTGTAAAAAAAAAACTTTGTGAAAGTCACTACTCGTACCTACACAGTCTCATGCGAGCTCCTAGTAGGCAACGAATTAATAAAAAAATATTTCTTGACACTTGACGTGAGGCCTTTCGGAGGTTGATAGAGGCCCCATGCCATTTAAATTTTTGAGGTTCCCTCTCACTCATGAAAAAAATAATAAATGCAAACCTGAAAGTTTAAAAGTCGCGTATGTTTCGATTATTTACATTATTTGCAGAACACAATCAACTCATTTATTTAACAAATTTTTCTCTAAGAAGCGAGGTGCGGGCCAAAATGGTCCTGATGCTCCCCCCC
>NQII01010030.1:21197-34704 GCA_002778355.1 Clitarchus hookeri
GATCTTTACACATTCCATCCCTATTACACAAGGTAGCGTTCAGGTCTGTTTTCCACTTTGAACAGGGATTAATACCTTTAATTTTGTTGTAAGGTATCTTTAATTCTTATCCCGGTTACGTTTATGCAACTTAAGATAATGGGTATTTGATGCCCAACGTGGAGAGGCTGTGATAAGTATGAATAGGGGGTGGTTTACAAAAGCCTTATTATAGATATTTTTTATTATTTTTTAAACCATATGCCTCTTAGTTGACTGCACACATTTCTTTAGTTGGGTGGAAGGAGCTACTTTGTAACATAGAGACATTTAACAAAATTGAATCTTTCGTTCTTTGTTAACACGCAATTTCTTTTTTTGTGATTGCAAGAAAAGTTTTACTGCAATTTTATTTTAATTTTTTTTTTTTTTATATTTCCATATCCCATAGACCAGAGAAGCAAACTATCAAGAGGATAAAACTCCAGATGATTAACATCTTCGATGAATGCCGCGTGAGCGAATAGTATTCGTAAGCAAAGCTCTGGTCTCAATGGCGTATGAGAATGCATATTATAACAGAACAATACAGCCACTGCAGGTTTTATTACCGCGGACAGCGAACTCCTTCAGCCTGACTTAGCAAACCGCACAGCATTGTTGTTCGCCTGGTAATCTAACTCTCAGGCTGTACTCGTGTCGAGGGGCTTGCTTCTTTCACGATGTTACTATTTTTATTTTCAATATTTTTGACTGTTGAGTGACTACACTCCTTTCTGCCGAAAAATATTTTACCGTAGGTGTTCCGTAGCAATATTTATATATAGGTAATTCACGGTGAAGTGAGCACTTTTGAATGCCCTCTCATTTGGAATAATAGTCAATGAATATATTTAATTTTAGCCCTAGACGTTAACTTATGAGTGCGGCGGAATCTAGACACCCTGTTTATTACTCACACGCCAATATTTACTTAAAACTTTAGTTAAAGAATAAATAATGGCTGAAATGAAACAAAGTTACCAGGACCTCAAAAGTGCTCACTTTACCGTGAACAGTGTATAAACGTACTGACGTCATACCCAAGACACATTATGTACACTCCCTACGTCAATTTAGCTGTGCAGCGTAAACAATTAGAAAAATATTTGATAATAACTACAAGTGGCATAAGAAAAACATACGGACTAACATAATGTTGGCTATCAACGTTTCGTTGTACGCGGTGTGGCGTAGGTTACTAACGTATAACATAATATTGTAACTTCAAATTTTTAATACAATATTAAACGGATTCCTTATATTTTATGCATGAAGATGTACGATAAAACTCGATTTACATACAAAAATACAACTCGATTTATACACAAAAATAAATACTGTTTACCATAGCGATATGTATAAATCCGTTCACAGATGATTAACTTATTTTGAATGGAAGAGCTTTTCTTCAGCTATGTAATTTGGCTGATATTTGAACATGATTGTTATTTACGTAAACTGCAACTGTTATAACGCGGTTACTTAACATTGATTCAAATCATTTTCGTAGTATTATGTAATGTTTACGTACGGAGGTGATTCTAAATAAGTTCTACTGTGTTTTTTTCTGAATAAAAAAATTGTGTTTGCCAACATTGGAATAACTTACATACTGACATAACGCATGAATAGAACTAATCATCTCACAAAATGTACTTCATTACAAATATGATAATGATGGCTTCACTTACGCAAGTTCACAATATCGAGAAAATAATATGGTAGACGATTATCTGTTTATGAAGCATGATGTCGTAATTGATCTGTTTTGGAAGTATTCGTGTTGTTTGAACTTGCTTGGTTGTTACTTCCCGTTCTTTTTAAAGTCGTTACAAAAGTTTCTTTAATTGTTTTAAGTACATATGTGTGCTTCCTGTGCAAATATAACGTGTTTTCATGACAACTGTATGCCAACGTATTTGTATGTACGAAAATACACTGATAAATATTTCCGTATATTTACGGAACATTTTACTGAAATGTGGAGTAAATATATTGAAACGCAATCCGTAATGACGAAACACGGAGCTAGGTCTCCGTATTTCCTATAGCTTCGGGTTCGGGGACGAACAAAGCCGAGTCCACCCGAAGCTTTCTTCGACACTGTAACCAAACATTGATCGTTTTTGGGGAAGTAAGGATATCCAAGCCACTTAGACCTGTTCTTTCAAACATTGAAAAGTATCATCAAGCGTCTGTGCCATTTAGCAACACTTAAAATACACTAACTTTAATAGAAACTGAAAAATTTGTTTATATGAGTGTATCAGAAATACCAAAATTATACCTTTAACGTAATAAGATGCAGGTGAGTGGTTCAGTCATAGACGGGTAATTTTGTGAATAGGGTTGAGATCGTTCTCAAGTATGAAATAATTTCATTTTTTAAATATATATTTTTACTAGCTTTTACCCGTGGCTTCGCTCGCGTGGTTATAGTAACAACCTTGTAGGGCGAAATAACGGTATTTGTTAGTAGACAGACACTGATCATAAACACAGAACAGAGCACTAACGGTGTCATTTTTTGGTGCTAGAATCGTTCTTTTACATAGCCACTGGTCGTCATTTATATTTCTTTGTAGATCTGGGTAAACGCTAGCAATCAGTTCCGTATCACTCTGCACCAAATTACTAAAATCCCCCGTTAGTGACACACAGCCCTCGGCATCTGTTTCTAACCGTCCATCTCCAATTCATAATAGTGTATCAGCATAATGTCCTGTATCAACGTCATTGTAGAGGTGCACTCTCATATTTGTCGTCAAGCTGAATTTCTTGACATTTGCCCACAAGCTCGACGACTTGAGACAGGCTTTGATTTCATCTGCAGGTGTGCCCCTCTGAATCACCGGTAGAGTTTGGCGGAAGTCACCGGCCAGTAATACAACCATTCTTCCCATAATGTCTGTATTGTTTCGTATATCCTGTAGAGTTCGGTTTAGGCCTCTATAGCTTTTTTGTGTGACATTGTGCTTTCGTCCCACACTAACAACTTACATTGACGCAGCATTGTACCCCGAGCGTTATTTTTATTAATTTTTTTTTCCCTAAGGGAATGATATATTTTTTTGGGGATAAAAAGTAACCTATGTCACTTCCCGGCCCTCCAACTTACAAAAAATCACGTCTATCCATTTCACCGTTGCAACGTGAAAGAACGACAAACAAACACACTTTCGCAATTATAATATTAGTTAGGATATACAGTAGAACTACCATCCACCCCCACCCTATCCCATACGCACATGTGAGAAACTCGCTATTTCTTCTGTTTCTAGCAACACGAACAAAATCATACACCACAAACCAATGAACAATATTAATAGCGAGACNTCGCTATTTCTTCTGTTTCTAGCAACACGAACAAAATCATACACCACAAACCAATGAACAATATTAATAGCGAGACATTGAAATGAAAATTTTCAAAGTAACTATTTAATGCAATAATCTTAGTAATTAAATGATAAATAAAACAAATCTATATCTTAAAATAATAAATCTTTGTTTTTTAATATTTGGTTAAGAATAATTTTTATTTTCTAGGTAATAATTGGGAAAAAAAAAATTTTAAGGACCCAAAATTCCTCGGCAAAATGTAGTTAAAAAGAAGTTAAATAATAAGCACCTATAGTGTTACATGTTGTTACCTTGCACCGCTTACCTTGCCTCCTCCCACTGGATCGAGGAAACAGTGTGCCGATGGCAGAGTGGTTATGCAAGAAGCTGACTCATTCTCATTGGAGAGCGGCACACCGCTCCAACGAGAGGTGTCATGGCGAGGGGTGCCATTTCAAACGATTTCTGCACTCCACTGGTGGTGACTCAATGAACCCTGACGATACTTCCAGGAAATTCTACGGCCATGTGAAGTTTCCCTTCCTGGTGCAGCTTGAAACCTCCGTATTTCAGCAGGATAATTCCTGGCCTCACATAGCAGGGGTATCTCTGGTATGCACCCGTGATTTTCAACATGCATCCTTGGCCAGCAAGGTCCCCAGACCTCTCGCCCACCGAGAACGTTCGGGACCAGATTGGATGGCGACTTCGGCCAGCGGCAGCCACGGCGGATTTGGAGCGTCAGTTGTCCCAGCTGTGGCTGGATCTTCCTCTATGCCTCTATGCCTCCATGTCCGACCGTACAGCAGCCTCTCTCCATGCTACGGGTGGTACAACGCCATGCTAAGTGCATCCTGCAAGTGTTGGTCCCTTGCGACACATGTTTTGTGGGGTACAATATTTGGATGTTTTCTGAATGCACACTACCATATCCTGTGCCTGCACCCACTCACGTGCTCTTGCAATCTCACCTCCAGGCCGTTCAATTGTTTTCCAAATGAGTGGAAGTAAATAAGTATTCATATATAAACACTCATGTGTACAATATATTTTTGATTACAGTTAATTCAAATGTGTCACATTCCATCACGTGTCGTTGTAATAAAATGAATGCATGCAGTTAATTACTTACATGNTCTCTATGCCTCCATGCCCGACCGTACAGCAGCCTCTCTCCATGCTACGGGTGGTACAACGCCATGCTAAGTGCATCCTGCAAGTGTTGGTCCCTTGCGACACATGTTTTGTGGGGTACAATATTTGGATGTTTTCTGAATGCACACTACCATATCCTGTGCCTGCACCCACTCACGTGCTCTTGCAATCTCACCTCCAGGCCGTTCAATTGTTTTCCAAATGAGTGGAAGTAAATAAGTATTCATATATAAACACTCATGTGTACAATATATTTTTGATTACAGTTAATTCAAATGTGTCACATTCCATCACGTGTCGTTGTAATAAAATGAATGCATGCAGTTAATTACTTACATGTAAATTTATTCAATTACCTAAATTCGTAGAGAAAATATACATATGTGTATAGTGTGAAGCCATCTCCGCAGTTTTCTTTGCCGCATTAGGTTAAAACAAATAGGGCGTCGTTATGAGATTTGATGAATTAGTACACATTTAGTAGGTTTCGAAAAATGCTAAAACCTAAATGCTAGAATACGAAAAACGTCATCAAGTCAGTATACTAAATCTGGCCACGAAGCCACTAAGTAAACTAAAAGTGTTGATCGGAACACGGCCTAAGACATTCTCTGCCCGTTTTCACTCTAGTTTTTGTCCATTATGCAAGGAACCCAAATAGGAAAAATAAAGCTGAAAACTGAAACAAGTTTTATTCTCTTTTTAAAAGTACGTTATACTGCACATTTTTACAACCTTGTATTCAGCGGCCATATTAAAAATAAGTTTCTACGATTAGTATTTTTGTAATTGTCACGACTTTAAGCAAACCATTCATTAAAAAAATCGTTTCTTGAAAATGTAATTAAAGTATTTATGTCCATTTTTATTCTAGATATCAACTTATTTGCACTACAGGAAAAAAAACATTTTTATATTTGTTCCACACTTTTTCATAACGGCTCAACTCAAGGAAAGATATAACAATTGTAACGTATGTCCTTATTATCTTTCAAATCACATTTTATGTCATGCTGTGTAAATATAACATTTGCTAGTGAATAACATTAAGCAAATCAATGAAATGAAACTTTCAAATCTTTGTAGAAAAGAAGTTACCAAAACTGTTTCCGTACACCTTCAAATTTTTGGATGTTTAAATTGTTAGATAAATGCAGAGAAAAACGCATAATACTGAAGTACAACATTCAGAGATCATTGAGCACTTCAGTCTAGCTTTGCTGTATCTGGTTGCCGTTGTGCATTTGGATGGAGATATGCATTTTAAGCATTTACATGAAATTATGTAAAATTCAGTGGGTACATATATTTTATATTTTTTAATATGCACTAATCCATTTGGAGTAACTCTAGTCTCAGTCTGTTAACGAATTTTTTTTCCCACCCTTATTGATCTATGTTATACATTCGGCAATAATGGTTTTGGATAGCAACTTTTAAGGCAAAGAAGACTTATTTAAATTAATTTTTCTCGGTGATCCTACACAAGGACGATGCCTCAGCTCTGGAAGAAAATCATCCCTTCT
This sequence comes from Clitarchus hookeri, assembly GCA_002778355.1. Classification (NCBI taxonomy): domain Eukaryota; kingdom Metazoa; phylum Arthropoda; class Insecta; order Phasmatodea; family Phasmatidae; genus Clitarchus; species Clitarchus hookeri. Next base: position 27,242 of record NQII01010030.1, read on the forward strand.
AGGTTCAGCAGCATCATTTTAGACAGAAGCTGCTTTTGCCGAAACTCCCGAGGCCGGAAGAAAATTTGTGCTTAAACACTATGGCGGCATTGACCCAAAGTTGAAATATTACAGTTTTGTAAAATCACTAAGAAAATTAATGCTTAATCTGGCTCAAACATAAGCTGCTCTTCAATATCACTGTTTTCGAACATATCACAAAGCTCATAAAATGACAGGAAACTAATTATAGACGACAGATGAGCTTAAAAGTCATTCCGAATGGGGTTGTTCCTAATTCGCTCAGATAAAAGACTTGCACACTCAGTATTTCACATAATTTAGGTAAAGGCTTTAAAGATTGCACGAAGAGAACATTCATTTGTAGGAAATCTAGACTAAAGTGTTAAGCTATCTACAAACAAACTAGTAGATTGTTTTATTTTGATTATGGCGCTGATATATAAAAAAGAGGAACGTTATAATCCTGNATATAAATATATAAAGAGGAAAGGTGCCATCAATGTACGTGGTAAACATTTTGTGTAATGGCACAATAAATGATGCACTAACATCACTGAAATAATAATAGTACAGACAAATAATAAAACCCTACATTTTAGCTCTCTTAATGAATTTATAAATACCGTATGTTTTAGGGGGAAAAAACATTTAATAAAAAGTGCAAGTGGTTCATTCGTGGGTATAGGGTTTTATTAATCAACCACGTAAGTTCCATCAATTGACCAGTCTGAATATATCCTGTATTTAAAATTGAAATGCTCTTAATTGATAAACTGCATACTCAAACGATACACATTTATTGTCTACTTGCAAATTAGGTACAATCAAGAGAAACCGCAATAAAACAGTTTCAGATTTCTCTAACTTTCACACTTTTTAAATTAAATAGGTAGGGTATCTGAGAGCTTGTTGCCTGTGTAATATTTCGTCGTATTGCCGTCCTGCAGAGCACTCAAGACAGATTGGCATAAGTGCTATGGATGTACCAGCAAACAGTGCCACAGATGGATCGGTGCTTCATCCATGGCATCACAACTCGGCAGTGCACCTAATGTATGTTACACGATACCTCCTTCTGAAATGGAAACTGGAATAGTTCGATTTATATCGATGCGGTTTCAACCTATCGAAACAGTATGACGAGCACATCAGAGCATCTGATATTCAGGTACTCTTCATTCTCTTTTATCTCCTTCAGTACTAACATTCGTAGTAAAAAACCTGAGAAAATAGTTCTTCAGAAAGGAAAATCTCAAGTGGGAGCAGTGTCGAACGGAGAGCGTGGAAAGAACGCAACTGCTGTATGCTGCATCAGTGCGTCAGCTTCCGATATAATAGTATCAAGAACTGAATGTGATCTGCTTGGTATATTTCGATGAGGTTTGTTTTGTGGACTGAATTAACAAAACCATCACGCACAGCGATAGTTGGAACAATGTACGGTTTAGCAATAAAATTTTATGACCGTTTTTTCCAATAATAACGCATAGAAGCCCCCTTCTTGATTTTAACCAAATTCCACATAAACTTCTGTTAAAAAAAAGTTGTTCTTAAAGAAAAGTTTTTTAACGATGTAACTATACATTTTAGTTTTATAAAGTTGCAATATGGTTTTGTTAATATTTCAAGGCAATTATTTTGACATATTTACTGATTTAATGGCTTATGCACTTAATTTTTTGCAAAAATGTTAGTAATTCTTTAATTGAAAACTATAGAGGGTAATTCTAAAATCATGGAACAAACATTGAGGGGTGGTAGAGCTCACTAAAACAAACAATTATTGTATAGGAATATATGGGCGGGAGTGACGCGTTGAGGCACAAACACAAAAATAACACAAGAAATGAAACACAGTGCTTATTTACAACGTCGCCGCTAAATGCCTTTTCAGAGCAATGTTGATAATAATTGCTCAAAATTGCCACCACCGACAGTAATGCAAGCTTGGTAGCGTCGGTGGAGTGATTGGTGAGCAGATTCAAATGCACCGGGTATTTCACGCACGCCACCATTGTCAGCCAATCACGCCATATGTAGAGGTCGCCAAGCATGCGTGACTGTTGGTGGATGCATTTCCAGCAACTGTTCTAACATTTTCTGTACGGAATCACTCGTTAAGTATGCTGCTATGTTGTGTGTGCTGTTATAGTCCATTCACTGTTAGTTCCAACTTTTCCGAAGCCCTGCTAAAGTTCTACTTCCAGGATATTGCTCCACATCACGCCAGCAAAGCTCCACCAAGCCTGCAAAATTACACCAAAGGGACAGTGCATCGTGTTCGTGCGCATTCAGTGTAATCATATTTTCTATAACAACTATTGCTAACTAGGGATTACCATCTCACCTATTTGATCCCTTTTTTTTTAATGCATGTTCATTTACAACTTATAGATTAAGTAAAATACATATTTATCCTAATATAACGTACTTTTGTGTTGGCGGAAGTATTAAACGCTAGTGATACGTTACATGTGTAGTTGGGAAACAACCAAACACGTCATAGATGGGGTGATTTTTCAAACGTTTCATTCGAAAAGTGTGATGAAACCGCGAACAGACTATACCAGCATTGAAATGTCTTTCCAATAAATCTAACCCCATCAAAATATATAACATTTTTAAAATTCTGTTCTGGATTTTATGTTTTGAGAATNTCTTTCCAATAAATCTAACCCCATCAAAATATATAACATTTTTAAAATTCTGTTCTGGATTTTATGTTTTGAGAATCCGCACACTCTAGACCTTTCCACAATACCATAACACATAATTTTTAGTTGCAAGTCCGCCCAGTTTTGGGACCGCCCTCTCATTAGTCGTCACGTGCATTAGGTGTGAACCCAAAATTTGAACTACTTAACACAGAACTGGAGAGACACGTGTAAATTAACTGTATAGATAAAGGTGTTTTCCTAGCGTCGGCATGAACGCTGCAGATTGATCGCAGCAGAGTTTGCATATCCGAATGCAGGTAAAGCTGCCGTGTCGTCTACAAGCTCGAGACGAGTTTAAGTATAAATTTACCCAAACGTAAAATTTGAACGAAGCCTCTGTGATTTTTTAGGTAAGTCAAGAAATATTTCTACGAAAAATACCTGTCCCAGATACCAGGTTAGCGCAGAGTAGATATCTGCACAAGCTTGGCCGAAACTTCACAGTGCATAGAACTCTCAACTTCTTCGTTTTGAAATAGTCCACTGGAATTTCCTGTAATTTGGTAAAATCGCGACACGCATTACGTCACAAAATAAATACAAATATAAATTTTCCAAAACAATTTATTCGCATTCTTAGGCCCGCTACATTTTAAATGTCATTAAAATCGTTTTGGTGAGAGTTGAACTCATACTGAAGGCTAAATAAAAGTTAGTAGCACACAATGGATATAAAAACAAACCATATTACGTCGGGTGCCTCTATTTTGGTAACTCTCCCATTACGCGTTCGAGCGAAAGTTTTTAAACTGTTNCAAACCATATTACGTCGGGTGCCTCTATTTTGGTAACTCTCCCATTACGCGTTCGAGCGAAAGTTTTTAAACTGTTCCTTTACCATTTTCGCGATCGCAGACGCATTAATGAATCACACTTATGATCGTTGCTGTACACAGCAAGGCACCAATGCCCAGCGCGGTAATGTGGGGCAAGAGTCCGCACGGGGAAAGTCTCCTACGACGTCGTAGTTCTCGCAGTCGTCGTTAGATGTCGTCAACATTCATATAGGGACTGGACAAGGGTGGTTGCGCGCTGCCGCGGTTAATGGGAGCGCGGTCTCAACTATCTGTTTGGAGAAGCGTTTGATGTAGTTATTTTTGTTAAAGAAGTGCCAGCAGAGCTGCAAAGAATTAATGTTGTCGAAGAATATGTACATTTACGTAACAGACATGTTTTTGTTTGTATTCATACGAGGGTGTAACTTTAACCATGCAACTGTGAAATGTGCTTGACGAATTACATTTGTTCCGGTTTGTTGGGGGCAAGTTTCCTGCCGCAAAAGTCCGCACAAATGATAATGTGGAATCTTGCCACATAATACCAGACATTATTAAAACCTATCACAATTTTTTTTTATTCTGTGCAGAACTGACATATACAGTTTGATTGTTTGGCATAAATAAAAGTAGGATACTAAGTCGAATGAAATACTGTGGTTTACAAAAGGAAACAAAGATGTTGTTAAATACAAATTGTCAGCCTAGAAGTAGTCTGTTGGCAGCAGTTTGCTACGACAAAAGTAATGAAACAGTTATGTAATACTAACAGATTTTGTTAAATAGTACACCGAACAGAATGCGTATTCGTATTATGCAAATGAATGTGGTAAATGGATGTGAGCATATCCTGGTGAGCCTAGATGCAAATAGCAATTTTAGATTGCTAATTTGTTTCGACTGGCTTATGAAAAGGCAGCTACTATTAAAATTGCAGCCAAAATATTTCAGGTGTGTGGCATACTGCCAATGTATCGCAATATTTTTTCTGGAGTTGACTTTCCTCTGTAACAAATTGAATTTTAATTATTATTTTATTTTTTTTTATGATCTAGGTTTGAGATAACAGACGTATATAATGTGAGAGTATACATTTGTTTAACTAACCCACAAACCATAATTGAATGCAGTACGAATTGTTTATTTATTTTGACATTGTCTCCTTGAGATAGAAAGTTGTCAACATTTTGTTATGTGCAAATATTTAATGTTCTAACTATGTGAGGCGACACTAGCTATCCTATGAGAGAATTAGTTTATTTTAAAATAAGATTGTTGAAAATATTTACTTACTCTGCGCACGTTTTAAATTGTTTTTAGGAAGTTTTAAGCCATATTAATTTCTTCGCTAGGGCTGTGGTGATCTGAGGTGATCACACAACTAGGAATTTGCATTAATTTATTGACACACGAGTCCGAATAGTTATAAAACCAGGCAAGTGCGATGGTCCGGAGACGCGATAACATTTCAAGCAAAGAAGAGGCCTGAGTTTGGACGACAACCGTGTTAAATATTAGTTGTGTTTCGCCTTCCGCGATCTTATAAAGTGAATGTGCAAGGACTGTATTTACGCACATATAAGCCCGTGAGCTTAATAGTTAGGGAAGAGCTCGACGTAGAAGAGGAACTACTACAGCTGCGGAGATGTCTATGGCGAAATTTTTACGTGACTTCTTCGGCTAGCTGCTGTCTACGACGACCAACAGTTTAATTCTCAGATAAGTCTGAACCAGCTTAAACAGAGTGCAGCTCTTGTTAATTAATATTTTATCCTGCACCACAATTATACATATATATTATTATTATTCAGTTTGCGCATGTTTTTAGCTGCGAAGACCCTGTACGAAAGAGACCATGCTCAGACATAAATATTGGCCAGCTTGTGTCCGCCGCAATATCTATCATTTGAGAGTTAGAATTAGTAGTTTTAATCATACTCAAATACCTGGGAAATTGAAAGTATACATTTTAATGGCAAGTTATATTTTAATTTCTAATCTGCCTGCTCATCATAATATGTTCAAACTTTGCTTATTACATCCTATTAAAATTATGAAAGAATCAGAGCTGCCACTGTTCTCATTTACCGCAGTTCGTCTGTAGTTAGGTGATGCATTTTCCTGTATAGCATGTTATCCAGCAGATGGTGACACGTTTCAGTAAGTATCTGCCTTGTGGTAGCACAGAAATTAAATTTGGTAAGTTTTATTAGTGGTCACACATATGTTGGGTTGTACTTCTCATATGTTCTGCAGTGTAAGCCGGGCAAAGAACACTCACGTACACTAACTATTAGAATTTTGTATGTTACATTGCACATTACATTACACCTTGTTACGAACTAGCTTGTCAGCCAATTCGTACTTGAAAGTATGAGAGTATGCTGGGGGCGTATCTCAGATAACCACTCATGATTTGGTAGAGCACAACAGTATCTGATGAGGTTTATTATAATTTATGGTTACACAATTATTATTTATGTTACTATTGATCGGGGGAGCTTTACATTGAATTTAAGATGATTATTATTTATATTATTATACTTCACGCCATTTTATTTAACCCTAACTGGAATGTCATCACCTTGTTAATGTTGCCGGAGGCTGATTCTACGAGGCGGTTAGCGACGGCCGGACACACCCATCTTCCTGGTCTGCTTGGCTGGTCGGGTCGCCCAAAAGACTAAAGATGAATGACGACGACGAGACGGTTAACGACGGCCTATATCAAGCGCGTGGTTCTGCGGCCCCCCTCAGTGACCGGTGGAGGGGATTTCTGCAACTGTCGATGACCAAATGGTGGCGTTGCAATCCCGCTCGGTTTTATGTTTGAAGGTGTGATCAGGCAAGACGTTCAACTAAGGCCTGACCACACCAAAACAACCTCCATCTGAACTTACTTGCAGGCCTCTCCCACATAATAATGACAATCAATTGTCTCCTGTTGACGACATTACTAATCACATGAATGCAGAAGTACAGCTTGCTTCTACTTCAGAGAACATTTCCAAATTTGAGGAAACCACCGCCACAGACGTTCCGGTTAGGCCCACTGAAAGTGGCCATGAAAATGTATGTATGGAGTTGGCTACAGGTAGCTCTACCGACGTCTTCTCCGACGCTTGTCTTAGGAATGTGTCCGCTCTTGTAAAGTGTCCTGTTTCGCCAGAAATAATCAGGACCTTCCCGAAAGCTGGCCATCCACAAAAGAGGCACAGAAATTCAAAACGGTCTCAAACACATCGTCGCCGTATGCTAAATTGCTGTCATCGCGAAGCGAAATAAAAATCAGTAAACTTGAAGATCAAAGACGTTGGAGCAAAACGCAAATTGACTTTAGATGGCAAGAAAGGCATTGCAAGAAAGACATTTCATGCTCTGGTAAAGTGGACAATTTCTGTGGTGGACGTGGTGCAATATTCGAAGAGCCTCCACCAGGGGACTTGATTATGTGCAACGAATGCAGATCACGGTGGGAGGAACCCTGTTCTGATTACGCGGGAAAGGGNCACCAGGGGACTTGATTATGTGCAACGAATGCAGATCACGGTGGGAGGAACCCTGTTCTGATTACGCGGGAAAGGGCTTTCTCAAATATGACAGGTCTCTTAAACCCTTTTTAATAATATTCTTGCCTGACGTGTGGGGGCGAGTTTCCTAACAAGCAGTCATGTGGCTCTATTTGTGTCGTAAGTTTTCACAAATGAATTAAAATTTCAGTTGTCGTGTACAACCATGCACGACGGCATTGTCGTACGTAGCAAATGCACGTGGTTTTATGTGAAACACGTCATTGCAACATACACGATCGACCACTGCTTCCGTAAGTGCGGGCTCTTGCCCCCACATCGACCAGCTTCGAGAACCTTCCTTGGGACTAATCTGAGTTATAGAATTTTCTACGCCTCCTCGGCATGAATAGATATGATCGAGCATGCAGCACGTTGTTCACTAGTTACAAAAAAAA
>NQII01010031.1:10494-35008 GCA_002778355.1 Clitarchus hookeri
GGGCAATACTCGGCTACATCGTCCCAGTATGCAAGAAACAAAAGGCATGAACTGAAAAACAACGTAAACAAAGAAATCACATCAGTTTCAGTATCAATAAGGTCTTCTCAGATGCATTGACAAACGTTATTAACGTGTAGGACCTCCACGATTCCTGAGGCACGCTCGTATTCGACGAGGCACGCCAGAAACAAGATCATTCAGCATTTCCTGAGGCAAATTGTCCTATTCCCAATTGCGGCTGTTTTAAAGGCCTGAATGGTCATTGGTGGTTGTGCAACTGTTAGAATTCACTCGTTTAAGGAAGGACTACACATTCTCTAAGCAGTTCATGTCAGATGAATAAGCTGGCCCATTCATTCTTCGGATCCCAGAGGGGGATTGGCTAAACTTTTTGTGAGCAGTGTATTTGGGTGGGTATGTGCGCGTGTGCGTGCGCTGTTTTTTTTCGCGAAAGATAAGGGTAGCTCACTACAAAATTGACTACCCCCACATCCCTCCCAATTGTTCTATCGATATAAAAGTGGTGTTTGTAATTGGCCCGGACAAAATTCCTGTTGGTTATTAACTAGTCTTCACTTAAATATCTAAGTTTCCATAAATATCAGCAAGTTTGTTGTAATGCTGAATGACATCGACAATTACCTGTAAAATTGGGTGGCTATACAGCATGGAACTGAGCTCTATACCCGCAAGGGTCGACAGGTGATTCCTCATCAAAAAATAGGTATAAAATGTGTACTCAACCTGTAGCCTAATTATATTCCAGAAGAGTGTAACCGTCTTTTAATAAGTAGCTGAAGCAGGCGTTAATTGCAAGTAACACAGCCAGAATGAAATATAGATCTCTTATTTTCTGGATAACGCATATCAAACGACAGAAAGTAAACCATAAAAAGTGAGTTATATCAACCCCTTCAATAAAGGAGTAGGAGTCCCATTTTTCGCATTAATAGATATAACTCGTCGGCATTTTTGTGCTGTTATCTGCGGATTATTAATATACTTATGTGACTTTCTTATGGCAAAACGAATTTTAGTAATTTTTTTGGAGAACACATTTAAGCGAGGCTTTGCACGAAATATACATTGCGAGTAGGGAATATACAGTGTCTGAACATGTTGCATAACAGTTTCATGGTAACATTTACCATTAACCTAGCCTATTTTTTTTGTCATACACTTGAAACAAGCTATATATAGGCATAAATATGTATGTGTAGCGAGATTTAAAACATTACTGGAACACTGCATATAAAATTTAAAATATATGTACTTCTGACTAGTCAAAATTACATACTTTAAGCCTAAATGAAGGGTTGAAATTTTGCAGCGCAAAATTACACTTGGCTTTGTACTTAATAAAAGCGATCACAATACATAATGGAATTCCAATATTTTAAACTTATGTAATAAATTTAATATCAAGAAATTTCGGTTTGCACATGGTTAGCTGAACGAATGCAAGACACATATTGTTTCGTATTTCACGTGACATCTATATTCATGTATTCGTTCGTGATTCTTAAAAATGTTCATGCAAGCCATGAAACTTTAATTTTTCATCGTAAATTGAAAGTTTGGTTAGAATTTGTTTGCTCAGAACAACAATAAACGTATTTGCGGGGGGGNCTTTACTTCCTCTGTACTAATTCTGATTTGTTCTTTCAGTAACATGACCACAACATACCACTACCAAAATGAGATTATTTACTACTTGTTCCTTTAAGCGGCCCCTAACTAAGTGGCCCTTACAGAAATGAGTTTTGAAATGCTGAAACACTCCGTCTTTCTTACAGCGCACTTAAACTCGCGTGTCCCTTTACTGGAGGCTAGCTTATTCTTTGTTTGTGAAATCGGTCATTTAAGTATTTCACTTTTTGTGTTGGATTTGGGAGCATACCAAAATTTATGTGAGTAAATTTTAGCCCACGTGCATAAAAGGAAAAATAATTATTACCAATAATACTGCCACTGCTGCTAAAACTGCTACTGCTAATATTGCTACTATTGTATTACTACTGCTACTGCTAAAGTTGCTACAGTTATACTGCTACTTCTAACGTTGCTAGTATTGTATTACTACTGCTACTGCTAAAGTTGCTACAGTTATACTGCTACTTCTAACGTTGCTACTATTGTATTACTACTGCTACTGCTAAAGTTGCTACAGTTATACTGCTACTTCTAGCGTTGCTAATATTGTATTACTACTGTTACGATTGCTGCCAGTATTTTTGCTGCAAGACCGAGCGAAGTGGTGCAGTGGCAAACCTTCGAACTTGCATTCGGGAAGACCTGGGTTCAACTCCCGGTCCGGCCATCCTGATTTCGGGTTTCCATGGTTTCCCAAAATAACTCCAGGCGAATGTTGGGATGGTTACTTTCTACACGTAATGGTCAATTCCTTCCTCTTTACTGCTTCTCTGAGAAACTTGCTCCGTCTCTAATGAACTCGTTATTGACGATACTTTAAACACTACCTACTATCGCCGCCAGTACTGCTAATATTGCTACTACTTCTGCTAAAATCTATTTGATTACTACTATCACGACTATTTCATAGTTTTCTAGGTAGGAGATTCAACAGTGTGCAGGGCCAGCCAGTATGATGATAATATTCGCTAACGGAACCCCAATAATGGATTGACTGTAAGTATAAACGCTATGCCGCAGGTATTCAATTACAGGAAGAAATAATTGCGGATGTGGTGCCCGTCGGCCAAGTGTCGACGCAGGAATCAACGCTGTGAAACTTTCGATTCGTTTCTGTGACGACGGCGATCACGTAGTGTGGGACGGCTGCAGGAAAAGTGGCACAGACAACCCAGCCTGGAGGGGACCAGTCTTTATTCCAGTTAGTTTGACATGTAACAGGAAGTTCCGTAACAGTGTTACCGCATCACTGGCTATGGCAGCCCTGTCTGCCCTGGAGAGGAGCTTGTCAAGTTGGTAGGCCTGGTCGGTCGCGTGTGAAGGCAGTCTAGCTTCGATAGCCCCCGCCCATTCAAGGATTCGACCGGGACTGAATAACTATGACTTTTTCAATGTTGTTAGATATAGCAGACTTGTATTGGAGTTCTTTAGCCAATGGAAAAGCGGCATGTATCGAATGGAAATAGGGTGGCTTCGTCGGACACGTCAATATACACTTTAATAAAACAAGATGTCCAGCCTCCTGCAACCGGAATCCGAAATGGAGTACCTGACAAGTGGAGTTTGAGGGGCCTCTCTAGTTGTCATAGCGTTAATTTTTTCTAGGACATAAATGGAAGTCAATAATTTGACGTCAATTTATAAATTTGGTTATTGAAACATAAATGTAGGCAAAAATCTCTGTAAGTAATCTTCTGTAAAACAGTTCCATATATTTTCTGGACAGATGGATGTATTAAAACCCTATAGTCACCGCTTAAAATTTTGGGGAAACAGAACACGCGCGAAGTGTACTTATGCTATTTTCCATCGCCGTTGCAATGCTTCATTACGACCGGATATGACCATGAGGCGTTACATTTTTTTTATTACGGATGCTTTTTGATCCTTTTCATCCTCCTAAGTTGGGTCGAGACTCTTACACGGGCCACCTGTCTTTATTAACTATTTTATGCTCTTGGGGGTGATTGAGACTGGTTACAATTTTACACCTGCACCTGCTGCTTTCTGAATAAAGCTGCAGACAAAGTTCAAGACATTAACGTAGCCAGAAATTTCTCAACAGGGAGAGGCCTCAATTTTCTGAGTGAGGTGGCGCAGTGGTAACATATTCGGGAATTCCTGGGTTTGATTCGCGGTACGGCCATCCTGATTTCGGTTTCCCGTTTTCCGAAATCGCTCCAGGCGAACGTCGGGGATGATCCCGTATTACAGGCCATGGCGATTTCTACCCCGTGCTTGTCCGACGAGTAATTGGTTCCTTCTGTAACAATCCCGCTTCCCTCGAGAAGCGAGTCTGCAAGTGAAGAAATTCAGAGAGGTCGGTACAACTATTCCTACATATTTTATTTCAGAGGTTGGTTTTATTTACAATACGAAATTGTGTAGGTACTTCAATGTCTGATATTTGTAACGTTATAAGAGGGGGTACATTACACTAATAATCAAAAGTGTAACTTCACGAACATTTCATGTCCTTTATTCTAGATGTGTAACGATGGTTGGTGTACCACCCTGTGCTGTGACATTCTGAGCCGTTGCAAACCATCTTCAGGGATATTCTGGTGTTCCCATGCAAAAAAAAGTCTACTACTTTTACTGTCAGTTACAAAGTAACGTTCATATACATAACAAATTTTAATGGTTTGACCTTTAAGTAGCTCGGTTATATACAGAAAGGTTAAAACGATGAATCTATATGAATATGATGGGTTACGAACAACCTGATAATCTGCGACGTGAGTCATTACGAAGATTAGGTGATTCTAAAATCATGGGACGAACATGGAGGGGTGGTAGAGCTCACTAAAACAAACAATTATTGTATAGGAATATATGGGCGGAAGTGACGCGTTGAGGCACAAACACAAAAACATAACACATTAACGGAAACATAAAATGTTCATTAGCAGCATACTTAACAAGTGATTCCGTACAGAAAATGTTAAAACAGTTGCTGGAAATGCATCCACCAACAGTCACGCATGCTTGGCGACCTCTACATATGGCGTGATTGGCTGACAATGGTGGCGTGCGTGAAATACCCAGTGTATTTTAATATGTTCGCCAATCACTCCACCGACGCTACCAAGCTTGCATTACTGTTGGTAGTAGCAATTTTGAGCAATTATTATAAACATTGCTGTAAAAAGGCATTTAGCGGCGACGTTGTAAATAAACAATGTGTTGCATTTCATGTGTTATTTTTGTGTTTGTGCCTCAACGCGTCACTCCCGCCCATATATTCCTATACAATAATTGTTTGTTTTAGTGAGCTCTACCACCCTCAATGTTTGTCCCATGATTTTAGAATCATCCTGTATACGTGAAAAATTAACGGTCCGGGTCCCTCGTTACGTGGCACTAACTTGAAAGGCCATCCGTTAAAGACAGTGAATTTACAATTAACGTACATACATAGTGAAAGCAAGACAATGCTTGTTTCAGTCCCGTTTCTCGCGGTTACTGCGCCACTGTTTCAGGAAATACAGATCTCATTGAAATCACACTAACATACTGTTGAGCGTTGGTCAGATATACAGTATGTTTCAACATGGACGTCGTCGAAGCATTACATCACTACTCATAGACGAAATTGCTATTATTTTCAGTGTGGTGTTACAACAAGCAACACTGCGGTCTGTTGCGGATGTAACCGTTTCAACTCTGGCCTCGGGCGTGGACATTGATATAGTGTCAGTTTTGGCAGAGTTATTATCTCTGCCGTCCTTCTATTGTCCTTTTCATGCAGCGGAGATTTGATAATTACAGTTCAAACGACTGAGTAACTGAACATGAACTGTAATTTATGTTCTCTGCAGCCAGGTTCCGGAAGTCTCTGGAGTAAATAGATTATGCCGATCCGAGGGCACCTTGGCTCGGCTGTCATCTTGGATGACGCCACAGCCGCCATATAGTTTCCGCCCGCCATTTTGTTTTTGCCATCTGCCATATTGGTAGGTATAGCCGGCAGCCATGTTGGTCGGTGCAGTACACCATCTTGGTAGGCATCTTCTGTAGTTCTCTCGTCTTCCGCGAGAGTGCACCACCAATCCGTGTAATGTTGTTTATTGATGCTAGAGTGTACCATTTACTCACCTTCATTAGACCCTGCCATCGTGTCTTTTGTTTACATCGGTTGTCGCTACAGGGCACGCTAGTTGTTCGACCACCATATTTGTTTATGGAGATGGCAGCTAGAATGCGCTGGTGACAATCTCGCTCGGCCACCATGTTAGTTGTAGAGTTGGCCACTAGAGGTGCTGCTTTTTATTTAATTTTTGCAGAGCTCGGAAGAGGGCAGGATTGAACTGCCGAACCTTGGGTCGGCATGCAGACGCCTTAGACCACTCGGCTATATGGACATGTGCTGGTACAAGGGTTTAAAATAAGTACATGTATTATCATGTGTATGGGGAAAAAAATAATTTATTTGAAAACAATGTATGTTTTTGTTGTCATTATTATTCCAGAAAAATGATATTTTTTAGTTACTTTTCTTTCAATTATTTTTGTTATATAAATTATTAAAAGACGTACTTAAAAAATATAATGTTTTTAAAATCATTATTTAATTTTTTACTTTATTTATTGCATTTTTAATTCGGTTTTTATTTACAAATTAATTTCATTATAGACATTTCTTTTGTGTTGGTCATCCATTCTTCGGTTTGGGTATGCTCATCCATATGAAGATGTCGGCAAAAAAACTGTAGGGGTGGTATCTCAAAATAAATAAAACACAACATACTGTCTTTTAAAATAATTTTATTTGGTAATGTACCACATGAGAAAACACTTAAGCTCTTGAATAAAATTATTTATATATAAATCGCTCTTCCACAGCGAATTCACCTCTCGATGTTCGCTTCAGCGACCCAGAAATTGTAGAGGACAGAGGAAACCCATCACTTGACATACACCCTTCTGTTATGTCGTTTCAGCACCTTCTCGACCAAATACACGTCTGGAAACTTCGTCGGCTGGATCTCCTCAGTGTAGAAGCCGCCATGGATGGTTACAGTGTTCAGATCTTCGAGATAGTATGTCTTCGAAGCGTAGCATATACATCGTACATGAAACCGTTCGAGGCTCCAGTTCACTGTGAACCCTTTCTCGAAGATGCCTTTCTGTTTGGATATGCGCACCAGGTCGCCGATTTTGGCTTTAGGCTTGTGTGGGTCTTTCCTCTTTGGAACAGCATACACAGTCCGAACCAGGGAGTCATCCTTGACATCTTTGGGCTTCATGCGAGTGGTCGAGTGCACTGTAGAATTATACTCGCGGACGAGTTTCGGCAGTAGCTCAAGCCACTTGTAGCTGCCATTCGCCGCAAAATGCTTCCACATCTTGCCCTTCAGAGTCCTGTTGAACCTCTCGATGATAGATGTTTTGAGATTGCTGTACATGGAATAATGATTTGTGTTATATTTCTTCATCAGGGCTTTGAACTTTTCATTGTAGAATTCCTGGTCCTGGTTGGTTTGCAAATTGGCCGGGATGCGTCCTTCGTGCAACATATCCACCATGGCCTCTGTGACATCATGTGCATTCTTCGACTTGACCAGCTTGGCCCAGGCGAATTTGCTATAGGCATGGATAACTGGCAACATGTATTTGTAGCCCTTGTTGACCCGAGCACGAGGTCGTTTTGAAACAGGCTGTTTATCCCACAAATCATGACCTTTCGCGGGTGGTAGTTGCGCCTGGTGGCCGCATGCAATTCGTGGGTGATTCCCATCCGACTCATCGTAAGCAGCCTCCCTCCTTCAGTTCTTCGATGATGGAAATAATCTTGTTGGTGTGTGAGTAATTTCAAACCCTTTGCGGAGCGACCAGTAGTCGTAGTCTATCCACCAGTTCGTTTGGGTCGTCCCAGAACATTTAGTAGATTTTCTTGTCACCATCTATCTTCTTCAGGCCATCCCCACCTTCCAGTGATAGGCCACTGAAGAGGTCTGCAAGAATGTCGATTTCTTCGTGATCTTAGTACTCATAAGCACCGGTCTTGGGATTGTTATCTTGGTAAAGTGTGTGCATAAGTTCGAGCAATGTCTTGTATTCCAGCAGGATCGGATTCTGTAGACTCCCTGGGCTCCTTGCGAAATAGAAGTTCGTAAATTCCAGGTGTTCCACACATCTTTTAATCGCCTACTTAAATTGTCCCACCTGGTAGAAACTCTTTTTCATCAGCACTGAGGAACCAGTTATCATTACCTGTATACATAGTATGTCGTATCATTAGTACGAGATGTGTACGATCGTAGGTACCGTCGAGCGAGAGCATTAAATATCAGGGCTTTCTTCCGTACCTTTTTCTTGTGTGCCCAATCCACATCTGATCCTTCATCCCGATCCATTTGTATGTCATCACATTTACTTTTCTTCGTGGGTTCAATAGTATCATCGACTTCGGTCTTCACGACTACTGGCGCTTCATCGCTCTCCCTGAGTGCATTGATACAGCGAGTAATGAGCTTAAATATTTCTTCATTTATAAGGTCGCGCGACATTCTAGCTCTCTTGGCAAGCAAATACTTCGAGCGAACTGAATGTATCACTCGATGCAGTTCGCTAGCTATGTCCGACGTCGTACTGAATACAAATGGTTTCTATTACTCTCTTTTATAGGTTTAGGCGTGAGTCTCCAACAAACGATTTCGATCCTTTCCATGTGTTTGCTGCAGATATCCAATATGTCCTTGAAATGATTTTGAATATCAGTTTCTATGGCGAGGTAGGAAATCGAGGAAGCGAATGTATGCACTATGGAATCTTTAAGCACTTAGTTTCTCTTAATTTTGTGCAGATGCTACATTCAGTCTGTCGGTAATTTGCCTGTGAACACTCATTACATGATCGTCTATTGCTATCAAATCGTGAACTATCTCGGTATTCACACAATCCATCTTCACCCCGAGCTCGGACAGTAAGTGCGAAAAAATTTGCTCTGATCAGCCAACACATTGCGTAATTCTGAGATTAAGCCATTACCAGTTTCGAGGACGAAATGTTTAGTACCAGCATCTTTGGATCATTCGTGTTCACCAATGTTTCGAATTATTCTTCTATCTGCATTGCAAGTTCCATCGTTTCTTGGTATAAGACAACCTGCATCTTCGTCTTTGTCAAGCCGCAGCTTGAGGCTACTCTGACCGAATTTCGATATACTGCAACTCATTTTCGACGGTCGATGATGAACTGATCGAATCCATGTTGGTACCTGATATTATATAGAGGCCAGTATTTTATGATCACCGAAAATCTGTACTTGTCTTTCCAGCACAAAGAACACAGTTTCTTGAAATCCGATAATGTCATGTCCGTATTAACGTGGTCTCGTACACATGCTACAAATTCATATCGTCTATGCCAAACAGCACCAACACATTAGCATTATTGCAAAGCAGTTGTTTGGGTATGCGCGAATAAATCTAGTCAAGGTACACACAGTCCATGTTCGCATGCCGTCCCATGCTGAAGTACTTCTGGATGCAAGTCTGTTTCTCACATGCCACATAGTCGAAAATAAACACCAAGTTTGGCAATACTTCGCTAGGGGGCACGATGGTCTCATTACTGCTGCAAGGGAAATATTGCACACCATCAACGGCCTACAGTACTCCTGCCAGTCGCTGGTATTTTGGTTGTTGGAGCGATTTGGATTACAGGTACATGTTCTCGAACCTAAGTTCATTCTCTTCTTCCAGCGTGCTCAATATGTTTTCCCGCAATTTGATGGTCCTGCGATGATGCACCTCACTGTATTCGGAAATAGGCTTCCATGTTGCGATTCATGGGAGATAGCTTCATCATCAGCATGAATGCATATGGGTAGAATAACATCTTGTTTGACGATATGTAAACTATTTTCTTCCGCTTTGTTTATATCACACATTGGATTATGATAATTATGATGATGAGGAGGAGGAGGTAGCATAAAGGTGCCTCTTGATGAAATTAAGCACATTTTCTTGGTAATATAATGTATCTTCAAATTATCACTCCGAGTAAACTGCCTCTGGCAGAGTTTGCACTGAAATTACATATTTGAATATGTAACACATCGGTACTATTCAAGTCTAGAATGATACTGAAACTGAAATGTATAAAATGTGTGTATTTATAAGTTTTTAGATGAGGTCACCATGATGTCTCAAAGAAGTAAGACCATAATTGGAAATGGGATTGTCGATACGCCTGCACTCGGAGTCCTCGGGGGCCTAATCGGAATCCACGAGTTGTACACTGAAGAGCCAAAAAAACTGGTACACCTGCATAATACCGTGTAGGGCCCCCGCGAGCAAGCAGAAGTGCCGCAAGACGACGTGGCATTGACTCGGCTAATGTCTGAAGGTATGCAGGAGGCATTGAAATCTGCGCCAACTTAATTAAATCTTGATAACCTGCCATTGTAGCAACAGTAACCGATCTAGCAACTTTTCCAGACGCTTGTTGTCTTATATAGGCGCTGCCGACCGCATCGCGTAACTCTGATTGGTTCCATATCTCTATATCTCTGTTATTTGCATATGCACGCCTATACCAGTTTTTTTGGCTCTTCAGTGTATTTTCCGAGTTGTCAACACAGAATCAAACTATTGGAAGCAGTTGTCCGAGGCCCAAAGACATAATACAAATATGCAAGCTATCGCTATGGGTAAAAAAACGGCCAAGGCCTCTACCTCATACCCAATATGAGGTGTAGGTGTGCAAAAGCGACACAGCAGAAGGAGGCAATAATTAAATCAGTACCGAAACGACCGCACAGAAACGTGGATTTGGAACTGGTTGCACGCAAAATGAAGATACCTAATTTTAGAGGCGTGTTCATGCGATATGCTTTGCCCCCTAAACCAAAATGCTATGAGTGCACCATAATTAATCTGGACATGACAGCCATGCCCAGCACACACTGGGTAACTTATGTCAAACATGCAGACTACTACGACAGTTTCGGTAATTTGCATCCTCCACTTGAGCTGCGACTGTACCTGAAAAATTGCAAACTGACTTACAACTACGAGATGGAGCAGATGCCGAAAACATGGAACTGCGGGCACTTGTGTCTTCGCTACATTGTTCGTTCGTACAAGTAACTGAATAAAATGTCTATACATGGACCAGAAACCATCAGTCATGTCGATAATGCTGGAGGGGGAATGGTGCATAAGTTTGGTCGATTTTAAAATCTACAATGCGATACCGAACATCGATGAAAAAACTGCAAGATGTATCTCGTAAAAAGTGGTAATATTTCCCATGAGATGTCACTGCTTATAGGATCTTATGAAATTGACGACATTGCAAGGTACGTAGAATATTTACTGTCTCCCGACACAGAATTTGAACTATGTGGAAATTCCAATACTCTGAAGAGCATCATCAGATGCAGCGATGATTTCGACTTTACGAAACCAAATTCCATCGGAACGATTCTGAGGTTCGAGCCATGCATATGCGAAGCTGGAAAAATCCACGAATTGTCGCAACCTGTAAACATCTTGCCTGTTAATGTGATACGAATAAACTGCAATTTGGCAATTGGTATGTATCTCAACAAGCAATATGATGCATGGGTTTTCGCCGATGCTCCCTCCAGGTTATAAACTGGTCGTGGCACTGCAAATCATCATTTATGTTTCGGTCATCGCGAAGAGAGCACACGAGGTGGTAGTGAAGATTGTCGAACAGCGTGGAGAGTTGAACTTTCGAAACGAAGAAATTATGCTACGCTTGCATTTGAGAAGATGGGAATAAGATTAATGGCAACCAGAGGCTATAAAACAAAGTAGCACACCAGACCAGCAATCAGTACGCCACAGGTCACCAAGGTGCTAACACACGCCAACGAGATTTTCCTTTGCAGTCATGGTCTCGAGGTCGATTGCCATGGATGATTACCTAAACATCGAATAGCCTATCGTTTTTGAAGACAGTGTCATGAAAGTGGAACTTCATGTATACCAGCCATTTCTGATTAGACGATAATCATTACCAATGGAACTTCGGATTGCAGTCCAACACCAAGATATCTGTACTCTTCCTTGTCAGTCATTCGTGCGATTCAGGGGGACACTGACGAAATAAGATGAATCCAATATTGCATCGACGAAAATAACAAGCAATGGTATTCTTCACCTCATCTATCGCATCACGTATTTGCTCAATGGTGTCGAGGTAGACCAGACAACAGATGTCTGCATAACTACCACAATAAAAAATTACCTTTCGCTCATGCCGAACAAGCTGTCTACGGCCAAGTTGGCAGGCTGGAGGATAGAAGGTGAATACAGTGTTCCTATATACTCCAGAAGGAAATTCGAGGTCTGAGGTCTGCATTCCTCTAGCGATGTTGCTGGAATTTTCCGAAGACTACAAACGAATTATCACCAATTTGAAGCAGGAACTGGTACTGCTCCTAGCCAATACACACGCAGATGCCATTGTGGGTATGCCTGGAGACAGTGGAACTGAAGCTACAGTCTATCGAAAGGATGCTGCCTCACTTCAGCTGAGTACTACCGAATGCATCAATATGCTGAAGAATGTGGAAGATGGCAAAAACATTGATGTGGCTTTTAGGTTGTGTAGTCTCGAGACCTATCCCAGATTGCCTGCAAGCCAGCGCATCAACTGGATGGTGAAGTCCAGCTTTGCCACCCAGAAACCAAGGTCCATCATCGTTTGACTACAGGCCGGAAGACAGCACAATGCGAGAGTGAGCCGTTCGCAGTTTGACACATGTCAAATAGAAAATTTGAAAATATATTTGAATGGCGAAAGCTATCCGCACATGGATATGAACCTGAACTTTGAAAATGGCCAGTACCTGCTGGCATATAAAATGTATGTTCAATTCTAATATTCATATTATGTGCTCACCCAATCCCCATACTGAGCCCAGATACTTTCATGTGTTTGGCCCCGCTCATGGTGTTCGACGTGAATAAACAGGATGAGTGTATCAGTTCGAATGTGATCAACTGCAGGATCTAATTCACTACACATTGAAATATTCCTGCCAACACGTACACTTTCTGCCTGATACTTCACGACTGACTCGCATCGTAAAATTGTCGAGACAAAGTTGTCAAGATACTTTAGTGAATGCCTCCGCGTGTATAAATACGATGTGCCATTCACGATATCTGTTAAATCGACTTCGAGCATAGACAGCAGCAGGATGCACTGTAATCTGCAAGGCTTCCAGAGCCATAGCAGCTACGTGCTCAAGGAGATTGCAGTGTCCTACGATGACGTTGGTAAAATGCACATGTGCTCCTTCTGACCCCTTATTCGTGGAAACTGTTGGACAAGAAAAGTATGAAGATGAATGACTGGCTGACCAAGTACCACCATTGACTGGAATGGGACTAAAGCAAGATTCTGTACCGGTAAGTTGGAAATGTTCTGCGCGACTTGCTGATGCAGTATCTGCAAGGCATGGTTTACATGGCAGGGCTCGAGAAGAAAAAGTGATTGAGCGATTTGTGCCAAAGCGAAATCGAAATCATCGATATGCAGTACGAGTATGGCTGTCCTTCGCTGTGCAAGCTTACAAAACTTTACGGCGATTCGCATCGTCATGTCTGCGACAGGTCAAAACCTGACTGGACACGCACATGGAGGAACGCACAGCTGCTGTGCAAATTGTGTGCTTCGTCCTTGGACTCTGCATCTGCTGCCTATGACTAGACAAGAAGTCGCCCCGATATCGGTTCCGAACAACAATTTAAAAAAATGAACAGAGGCTGAATTTTTTTCTGTTATAGTATGTATTTTTATGTATAATAAATTGTGTGTGTGAAACTATTTAAATGTTTTTTTACCTTAACTTGTTAGACTATCATTTTTTTTCCTTAAAGAAACCTTAAAAAAAGAAAATCCACATACTTCTTATGCTACGTAACATATTTATGAATTGGTGTAAAACTGATGTAGGTTGAATTCGCACAGATGGACCTGGGAATGTACACATGCCTTCAGGTTGAAACAGGCAGTGTGTTGAATGGAACGGAAAGGGGTGGCGAGGCAAGAAGATAAGAGGGGGGTTGGTATCTATCGGTATAAATAACGGCTCCTTGTAGAGGATCAGAAGTTCGTCGACAAAAGTGTGGAGATACGGATTGTCTGATCCAGCTTTTACATTTGACATCATATTCAGTATCTGTGATATCTTCAGACATTCCAGAGTTAATGGGATCTACGGCCGTGCCATGGCCAACGGAAACAAGATGGCGGCTGTAACGTAATCCAAGATGACTTCTGTGATGTCATCAAAGATGGCAGCCGAGCCAAGGAGCCACAGCCTCCAGGCCTTGTCCTCAGATCGGCATAAGCTAATGTGTATGTCTTTATATACGTAAGTTCAGGTTAATTTAGTTTGTAAGCCGGCCTTGCCTTCCGAACTTCAAAGAACCTTCTGGCGTTAGTAAACGAAAGAGTTAAAAAGTTCAATAAGCGGTTATATAGTTTTTTTTTACAAATTTAACTGGATCACCTATTTTTGTGTAATTTTACAAACTAAAACTTGAACCTAGGTGCTAAAACACTTCCAAAGTTAATTAATATTGCGACCTGCCTCTGTGCATTTACATTATGTTAGCAGCAGCTACCAACATTATATTGAAAGTCCAAAATATAATTCAAATGCAATGTTTCCAAGTCATTTTTAACCAGGAAGCATGTAATTAGAAAACACTGAAAGTGCCAAGAGTGTCAATTGTCAGGAACTACAAAAAATGACCCAGTATCATCTGTGACAAATATATAATAACAATTATGATATGGAACAGTCACATGTTACTAGCAGAAGTGCCTTAAGAGAAAGAAATGTGAAAAATGTATAATGTGTCCAAATTGATTATGAAAAACGACAATATATTTAGATAACGATGAATGTGCCAATTGTTTGCCGTGGAGAATAATGAATGTACAGTAAAGACTGTTTTTGAAAATACTGTAAATGCCAAAATCTGGAAGTGCCATATGCTGAATTTGCCATGATATCTGTTTACAGAAAACATTTTGCTATATAAGAAAGAAATAACATGCTTTGCTGAACGAAATACAATATACCAAAGTATTTACAAAATAAAATACATAACATTCTGTTCTATAATATTATTTGTTGAAGGTATATGAAAGAACAATAGTGTAACAAAATATGAATAAGGAAAAAAAGTGGTTTGTACAACACAATGCTGTCATGACACCACAAGAAAGAAATCTAATGTTAGGTAAAGAAGATGTAGTTAATTAGCAATATGTCACATTGCGACACGTGTAAATAAACCAGCATGAAATATTGCAATAACTGTAATATAAAGACACATCATCAAAACGTTAACAATAACGTTCGTTAGATATTTTCTGCGTGTTCCTCCATCATACTGTTGTCCCAATTCACTTGGAGAAGGTCCTTACAGAACTGACTGTACTCTTCTTTGAGGTATGGAAGCATTGTTAGAAAATCTTTTCTCTTTTCCTTACTGATGCCACATGTAAAGTTTACCCGTGGTAACTCCTCTACTGCTGGGAGCGAGTCCAAGCTGATGCGTTTTTTTCAACACATTAGTTTTTGTATAACTAGACTCTTCAAAAGTAAACGTGTTTGTGATATTTACGATGCACGGTCTCTTCTTTGCAAACTTTATATGAGATCCCTTTCTTATTCCTAGGTTCAGATTGTTTATATACTGAGATGCTAAAAGAGCAAAGTTGATAAACTCATCTTTAACCATGGGTATCACCTGAAAAGGAGTATTAACCCGTGCAGATTTCACGATGTCTTCTAGTTCCTTTGGCACCATCGGTTTTGAAACTTTCCGCCTTTTTTCGATGACCCCGAAGTCACGATCACAGTCCATGAAACTGTGCCCACTGACACGATATTTCAGTTCCACTGACTCGAGAAGAATCCCTTGCTGACCACATAAATTATGGCCATTAGTATGATACGGTTCTTGTTTTGCGTCGCAGAGTTGTCACACCAAATTACTAATTTTTTTCTTTACAATGACTCCAGATGTAAAAACTTTGAATAAACAGGAGGCTACTTCATTTCCGCCTCTTCCTCCTGTTCCTTCGTGCCACATGGACATGTAGCTGTCATTTGTATGTTCCAAGTTTGTCCTTGCTTCAGCATTTTCATTTTCTGTTGCTGAGCATTTAATTGTAGCCTTAAGTTTGTCACGCTATTGCACAAATCCACAACAGGGTGAGCGAATTTAAGTTAGGGAAAATTCTGCTTAAAAACATCGGAGCAGTAACGGTACAAAACTTGCGCGTGTGGATGTTTCTCCTTAAAAGGTCGGAACAGGCGATTCAAAGTTTAAGTGCGTACTTAAAAATTCACGCGTAGACTTTTTCTTAAATTCGTTTGAGTTGAGATGTTTTCCGCTCCCATCAATGTATACTAAGGCACCTGCCTTCTTTTTGGTTTTCAAGGTTTGAAGTGTGCGTGGTATCAGCCCAAAGGTGTATTTAAATGTTTTACTGCACACCCGCACATTTTTGCCGTTTCCATCAGGAACAACATAAGATATAGTGACTTTCCTTCTACTGGTGCTTGGATCGTCATACAGTCCATTACGACGGTGTGCTATGTCCTGAACGTGACTTTTCCCAACAAAAACGTTTTTTGTTCATTTTTAGAGTGTTTGTACAATTCGAGGAAAAGACGTTCTTTTTGATTTGCAGAAATATGTTTGCATTCATAACAACATTTACAGGTGACGGAATCACGTAGTGGTTTGTTTTTGCACTTGCATGTCTTCCTGAACTTGTTTCATACGGCTTTCCTGCACGCCGCGCCTCCTGACGCATCTTATTTGCTTTTGTCTTCCGTGTTGTTTGTTCCATATGCAAAGTAACAAGATAGACGCGCTTTCACAATACTGAACTCTCACAACGATTAAACTCGCGAGTGCCACAGCTACCAGCTTCGCGTACACTACTCACTGCCGCGCCGTAATAGCCGACTGACTGCCTGGCACATTCATCGTTCTATAGTACAATGCCCACAGCACCACTGCGCTATCTGTCGGACGTCTCTAACCAACACAAAGGCACTTCCAGTGTTTATTATGACNTGCGCTATCTGTCTGACGCCTCTAACCAACAAAGACACTTCCAGCGTTTCCTATGACATTGTAGTTGGCGAGTACATTCTTTTTCAATAAAGGAACTATTTGTTATATTTTTGGTACTTTCAGTCTTTTCTATTTACATGCCTCAAATCCCCCCCTCCCCCCAAAGGGGGATTAACACGACGCCGACGTCTGTAGTTTAACGAACTTCGTAACAGCACAGACGCTCTGCCATCGTTCACACAAGTGATACTACCGTAAGTGAATAATTTGAACAAATACTCCACACAAAAAATTCTGTAATTTTACAGAAAAAAAAAAATTGGAAACTTAGTTGCCAAAAAAGTTTTTATTACCATTACAAAGTTAATACTTGTAAATGCCACAAGATTCAGTATTACTGCAAGAATTCTTCTGTAGTTCTACAAATCCTGTTTATGCACAAGTGCAAATGCAACAGGTTTACAATAAAATGTTTTTTTTAAAGTACTAGCATTTGTATTTTTACAAGAAATTTTCTGTTCGGTTTACACATTTTTTCTGTGTGTGGATTGGATTTACAAGACGTGGTCTTGTCAATCCACAAACAACATGTATTTCTACCTGAATTTGTCAGTAGAGGTATATATTTTTTATGTGTAGACGAAATTGCTAGCTACGAGGGTTATTCGGAAAGTAAGGTCCGAATCGCCGTAGCTAATCAAATGTCGCGCGAACATTGTAACGCGCATGCGCACCAACTCCCGGCATGCCTTGCTCGTCAAACGATGCCATTTGTATTGGTATTGTTGCAGTGTGCAGTTTACAGTGTCAGTTCAAAAAGTTTGAAACAATTGATCAGTCTGTCGACTGTGAAATACGGTCAGTGATTCGGTTTTTGACCGCAAGGAACGTTTCAGCAGCGGAATTTCATTGACAGAAAAGTCAAGTGAATGGCCCCAATGCGATGAGTGACAGCAAAGTGCGTGGGTGAGAGCTTTCAAGGACGGACGGGAAAATGTCCATGATGAACTGCGATCAGGCCGACCATCAGTGATCACAGAAGATTTGGTCAAAGCCGTGGACGAAAAGATGCGTGAAGACCGGCGATTCACAATTTCAACTTTAGCATTGGAATTTCCGAATGTGGGTAGAACAACTTTGCACAAAATTGTCTCTGAAAATTTGCAATTTCACAAATTGTGCGCACGTTGGGTTCCCAGGCTGCTTACTGAGGAACACCAAATGAAAAGAATGGCTTGTGCTCTTGATGTTTTGGCCCGATATCATAAGGAAGGAGACCAATATTTAGAGAAGATTGTCACAGGGGACGAGACGTGGGTTTCTCACATGACCCTAGAGTCTAAGCGTCAGTCAATGGAATGGTGTCACCCGACATCACCAGTCAAAGTCAAGGCCAAGCGGACAATCTCAACACGCAAGGTTATGGCAACCGTGTTTTGGGATAGACATGGAGTCTTGTTAGTCGAGTTTATGCAGCATGGGACAACAATCAATGCAGCCGCTTACTGCGTTACCCTGACTTAACTTTGACGTGCAATACGAAATAAGAGACGTGGCCTTCTGACGTCTGGAATTTTGTTGCTGCATGACAATGCCAAACGCCATTCTGCCATTCACACCCAAAATCTGATCAGGTCTTTTGGATGGGAACAGATTGACCACCCACCGTACAGTGCAGACTTGGCGCCGAGCGATTTTCACTTGTTACGCTACCTAAAGGCAAACTTCTTTAGGTAGGCAAGCGCTTCGCCACAGATGACGAGATGAAAGAAGCAGTTACAGACTGGTTATCCTCACAGGCGGCAGACGTCTGTGACTTAGGCATACAAAAGTTTGTAGAACGTTATGACAAATGTTTAAACAAATATGGAAAATATGTAGAAAAATAGAGAAACATGTAAGGAATTAAATAAAAAACGTTTTTTGAACAAATCTGTGATGGTTTTTGTTTTATAAGAAATCGGACCTTACTTTCAGAATAACCCTCGTATATCAGCTTTTAAAATAGATGTATCATATAAATATATACGAAAGAGTGTTTGGATGTTTGTTTGTCCCTCTTTCACGTCGCAACGGAGCAACGGATCGACGTGATTTTTTGCACAGAGATAGTCGGAGTTACATAGGCTAATTTTTATCCCGAAAAAATATGTATTTAAATTTCTTATTAAAATTCTTATTGGAAAATGAAAATGTACACAAACGGAATAACAATGCAACGTCAACAATACAACGTCAAAAATGTAACGTCGCAACCGAGCAACAGATCGACGTAATTTCTTGCACAGAAATAGTTGAAGGGCTGAAAGGTTATATTTGCCACATTTATAGCGAGAAAATATCTCAAAAAATTTACAAACAATAATAATAGTGAATCAATTCGGAAAAACGTTTACCGCCAGCGCGCTCTCTTGCAATGCAGTCTAAACCGTTAAAGATGGAACAATATCATGTAGTAAAGAATTGTGTAGAATAAAAAGACCTAAAAAAACTCCGCGGTAGCATATATCTAACTATAACAGAGAAATACTAATATGTGTTTTTACCAGAGATAAAACTTTTCCCTCCTTCATTACCAAATTTACTGGGTGCATGTCTCTATTCGCCTGGAACGATTTCGGGAAACCATGAAAAGCCAAAATGAGAATGGCCGGACTGGGATTCTAACTCTGGTACTCCAGAACGCGAATGTATTGGCTTGCCCCTGCGCTACTTCGCTCAGGCCGTACCATGAAAGATCGGCGGCTGCGCTTCTGTACTGCAGTAAAAGTTGACATATGCTACTTTTTATCCCGAAAAAACATTTCATTCCCCTCAAAAAAAAATTTTTAGTAAAATTAGCGCTTGGCCTGGGGGTACAATGCTGCGTCAATGCTCAATATATCGATACTTATAGATATGTCGATACTTATCAATATATCGATAAGTATCGATTTGGAAAATAACTTATTGCTTGATATGTAACTGAAAAATATATCGGTCCTTGCTATATATAGCCTAACTATTATATAAATGCAAAAGTGTTTGTTTGTTTGTCCTTCCACGTCGCAACAGAGCAACAAATCGACGTCAATTTTTGCACAGAGATAGTTGGAGAGCCAGGAAGTGACATAGGCTACTTTTTACCCCGAGAAAATTTCTCATTCCCTTGGGGAAATTCTTATTGGAAAATAAAAAAGTAACCAAATGCAATAACAATGCAGCAATAACAATGCAACGTCGCAACCTAGCAACAGATCGACATAATTTCTTGCACAGGAATAGTTGGACGGCTGAAAGTTGATATTGGCTACTCTCTCTCTCTCTCTCTCTCTCTCTCTCTCTCTCCAGTCGTACAGACAAGTATTACTAGTAACTGCATCATCNGTGTGTGTGCGCGTTAATAGAAAAAATGGTTCCATGAAATTGGAATTCAAAGCAACTTAAGCATGTATCAAAGTTTAAAATTGAGAATATTGACGTATTGATATTTAACCAAATTAGTTAATACACTGATTTCTCATATACTGAACATAAATTAAGTTTAATAAATGACTGGGTTCTCTAAGAATCTTATCTTACTTAAAAATTATATTTATAAATTTTTCACTAATTGTATTCATAACATAATCATATATACAATTAACATTAGTGCAAGAAGTTTTGAAGTATGCGGTTATTTGCTGCAGTGCTAAAACAAGGAACCAACGAAAGATACCAACAAGAAGATGCACGCAGTTATATATAGACTGTTCACAGTAAACTGAGAACTTTTGAAAGCCCTGTTAAGATCTACTTTTCTGATTACATTGTATCCTTCCGCAATATGTGAATTGAACATTGCCATGGACCTTATCACATTATTCATGCGCCATCCAAGTAAAATTTGATAACTATTAAGCATGTAATTGTGTTACTTATGTGCAAATCCATACTATAATGTATTCACGGTAACTTCAAGATTTTCTGAAACCCTGCTAAATATCTACTTTCAGGGAGCCGATTATGTATCCTTCCGCAGTATGTAAACAAAACATTGCCATGTGACACCTGTCAAACGTTTTGTAAACAGTGCCATGTGGGAACTGTCAAATATTTTGTAAACAAACAGTGCCTTGTGGGAACTGTCAAATATTTTATTAACAGTGTCCATGTGGGAACTACCAAAATTTATTTTTGAAGAGAAACAATGCCATGTAATCTCAACTGTCATATACTTTAATAAAATTCTCTAAATGTCTAAAAAATGCTAATCAATTTAGCGAAATGTTGTAATACATACAAAAAGGTAGATTGAAGTATATATCGGAACTGTTAATTATATAATTTAATTAAAGTTTACTTATTGTATTAAGATTTATTTACATATTTGCTGTAAGGAAAAAGTTAAATTTTACATAATAAACTTTTGGAAGTAGCACTCAGGTTAAAGATTTCACTGTGATAAATGGTACCGTATTTTATCGCATATAAGTGGCACATTTTATTTAAAAAAAAATTTATTGAAAACTTGGGGTGCGACTTATAAGTGAGAAAAATTCCTCCAGCCCCGCACTAACGTTTCATTTACTACGAATTCACGGCCCGCGGCTCGATTTCCAAACTCTTCAGCGAACAAAATCACTTTCATTTTGAAACCTGCGGTGTAGGTACATCTCTGTTCCATCAAGAACTGTCGCGCTTCTTCACTGCAACATAAAAACAACACTATGCGGCGGAAAGACGAGTCACGGCTAACATTTGGCACTGAAGAACTAACGCTAATGTGCTGCCATCTCTTGGTCTCCACAAAAAGCTTTCGAAAATAATCGATTATCAGTTGGCGGCGACCANAGACGAGTCACGGCTAACATTTGGCACTGAAGAACCAACGCTAATGTGCTGCCATCTCTTGGTCTCCACAAAAAGATTTCGAAAATAATCGATTATCAGTTGGCGGCGACCAAAATTTGATTCCTTTGCATTCTTTACGAAGGGAATAACGTAACGGAAATATTCAAATGCCTTTCTATATTTTGCACGTTTATTTGATAAACTGCAGAAATAACAACGCTAATACTAAAATTACATCTTAACCTAGAATTATCTTGTAAGTAGAAAGAATGTGTTACGTTAGTTTTATAACCACAATTCAGCGTCTCCAATATGGCGTGGTTATACTTCTGAAAAAAACGTGCCCAAACGAACAAGATGGAGTGTACGAGTCCGCTGGACAACAACTGAAATTTATTTAATTTCAATTAATAACGGTGAAATCTTTACCCATGAGTGCTACGTAAAAATGTAAATATATAGTTTAGCAATATTAACTTTACAATTACGGCATTAAATTTATACATATTAATATTTAACCTACGAACTATTTCTTTTCAGCTATAACCAACATGTCCCTTCAAAATCCGTTGTTAATTCTTACGGACTTTTAACAAATTATTAAAATTTATTGAAAAAATATACTTAAAACTTAAAACAACCAATTTATATAGTGCTTCAGTGCTAAAATCAAGACAAACCCTTTTTCCATATACCATTTTTTTATAACCAATTGAACATGTAACTCCTAGGGTGATTTTTCAAAGGTTCTTTTCAAAAGTATCGAAGATACCGTGAATGGATTATATAATAAGAATAAAACAGGAAACAATAACCTCATTGGGCATAAATTTAATCATTACTTGGCAATATAATGCAGAGTCTTAGAATTAGTTTTATTTGTTCGCAGCCAACTTAACTGGGACCCCGCATGCCAAAGTGCTCACCTTACAGTGAACAAACAGCCTATAAATTGAGAAACGGACACGTGGGTAAGAATGCTCCTGTGCCCTCGGCGCTGCAGAGATGATATCTTACGGTGCACCGTGTACTCGGCGGTTACGTTGTACGGACGTGTGTGTTCCGCGGTGTTATTGCGCGTGATGACTGCAAGGTGCGTGAGAGGCCTGTGGATGAATGGCAACGTGGGATGTTTACGACGAAACGTCACGCAGTTCCAGTGGTGCTATCTGCCGCCGCGCCGGCAAGGACACCGCTACACAACCTTGACAGCCGCGTGCTCATTCACTCGCCGTGCCGTTATCAAGTGAGCGCTGGTTGTTTTTGTTGAAACTTTCGCAAACCGGTAATTTTGTTCTCTCGATATCTTCACACTTTCTGAATAAAACCCTTCGAAAATCGTTTCATGTCTGACAAGTTTGCTTATTTCCTAAATAAATCACGCATCACAGGTGTCTTATACTTTCGTTAACATTAACATACTGTACCTTTTTTTTTGTTAACTAAAACTTTTACTTATATTTTGCATATAAAATAAGAGAGTTATGTCATAATCAGTAAAACTTTCTCTTATATTTTGCCTATAAAATATTGACAGTTATGTTATAATCAGTAAAACGGAAAGAGATATGTTGCTAATTGCTATTAAGAAATAATTTTTATGTAAAATATTTTTGATTAATTTTTTTAAGTTGTTTTTAAATTAAACGTTTGCTATTGTCACATCGAGGTTTTTAGGAATGCATTTTTGAAAACGTTTTTCATTGTTTTGTATATAATTATTTATTTAGGATTGTCTATCAAGCTTATGAATACGGTGCGATTGGTTTCTCCGTTCCCATCGTTTTCTTCCAGACATGTTTACCTCTTTGTTTACGTGTAGCGGAACAATACATAGTGAGTAGTCCGAAAATATTATTTCAGCCGTGCTTCAGAAACGTTAAAAGTAACCACGAAAAGACTGTATCACAGACCGTCATTAGACACTTTATTTTATTATCTACCTTTTTAGAATTACTAAGGTAATTATAAAAAAACTCATGTTTATTTGAAATACCTGACTTGAGGAAAACGCTCCTCTCTAATACTCCGAGCTAAGGTGTTAAGCGCACAGACGCTCAAATTCTTCCTGCGGCAAGGCCAAGTCTCGCTGTCATAAATGCAATCATTCGTTGCGAAATCGTAAGCATTCCAACACCTTTGTTCCAACACAAGCTCTGCCCTTGGAGATGTTTTAGATAATCTTCTGTGACCAACCGGCTACGATAGCTATCGACACAAGAACAGAAGAACGACGAACTAATCGTATGGAGTGTGTTATGACACATCTGTGGCGTGTCTGGAAGTGCTGATTTAATCGGTACAGTGTTCTAGGCGTTTCATAAGCCGCAGCAGGGCACGGCGGCGCCAAATGTAAGTAGCGGCAATGCAGTTCTACTTGAGTAGTTTGGCTGAGGCAGCGGGTGGCGCCAAGCTACTCATGTGATGTTTGTATAATACGTATATACATATCTATATTATATAGTTTAATTCAGGATTGAAGTCGTAACTTAGCAGTTCCGAAAGGCTTTGATTTTGGGGGTAATTTGGGATGGGGGGGATACCGGTACTTATTTCGCAAGTCAAATGGGTCTAATAAAATAGTGAGATAAACATACCGTAACATATATATATATATATATTATATAGTTACCAAACAAACGTTATGTTTCATATTTTACTTTAATAACTAAACAACTGAACTGAATAACAAATATACAAAGCTAGCTTGACATCGTACCTTGTAGGCAGAGACGCACCGGAATTAGGAACAGGGGATGGTCGGGTCGGAGGAGCGTGCTGCAGTGTTGCCATGTACAACAAGTTAGGGGTATGTTTTAGTTTTTAACTGCATTGCAAACTATGCCATGATGGTAGTATGATGTCACTTGAATATTTTAATTTATAGGCATATTTTACAAAGGAACAGGTAGTATAAGTTTCGGTCTCAACCTCTGACGTCTCTTAGGAAA